>JASSUY010011763.1:0-57528 GCA_032466535.1 Forpus xanthops | reverse complement strand
GGATAGCGGCCGCTCCCGCACCGGGCAGTGCTGGGGCTGCCCACAGGGTCCGTGCCCACGACCCCTCCGTGCCGTAGGGCTCCGGTGCCCCCCGTTGGCCCCGTCAGTGCCGCGGTGGTCGCGTCCCCGCCCTGCGGCCGCCACCCTTCTCATCCCGGGGGAGGCCGGGCAGAAACACGGGGCTGGGCGGTGCCACGGAGGCAGAGCTCGGAGGTCCCGCAGGCGATGGGGCCGGGGCCGGTTTGCTGCAGCAGGGAGGCGGTGACCGCCGCCGGGCTGGGGCCGCCCCCCTGCGCGCTCCGAGGGGCGGCTACCGAAACCCGAGCGTCCGGCGGGGGCGTTTCCTCGGCCGGGCTGGCAGCGCCCTCCCCCCGCCCGCCTTCCACTAGCCCGGAGTGTTCTCTGGTGCAGTGCCCCCAGGCTCCGGGAGACCCGGAGCCGCGTTGGGCTGCGGGTAGGGTGAGCCCCCGACCATGGCTGGCTATCTGTCGCCCGGCGCGTATTTCTACGCCGAGGAGCAGGAGTATCTGCAAGCCTACGAAGATGTGTTGGAGAGATACAAAGGTAGGGCAGCCCTCCCCGCGGCAGGATCGCCGCACCCGGTCAGGCTGCCGGTCGCCCCGTAGGCTGCGGCGCGGTGGAGGCAGGTGCTGTGTGTCCGCCGTGAGGGGACTGGGATGGCCAGAGGTCCCGGCGAGGGGAACGGGCGGTGGCTTCTGCCAGAAAGGAAACCACCGTCCCTGCGGCTCCGGAGGGTGAGACGGGCAGCCCTGTGCTTAGAAGTCTTTTTTTTTCTCCGTGAAATGCAGACAGGGTGGTATAAGTATTGGTGTGCGTTTACGTTCAAAGCCTCCGCTTATTTTGACCTTTTTATTTTGGTTTTGGTTTGTGGGCGGGCAGAGCATGAGCATAGTTCCTATGGCACCTGAGCTTTTTCATCAGAAAATGAGGAAAAAGGCGTTTGTCACAGCAAAGATGCATACGGCTAAATTTATCTTACTGGAAATGTAAATGGTACGGCTAGAAATGTACCATGAGATGGCTCAGGAGATGTGATTCGTTACTGTTCTCAGTACATTTGCTAATATTAAATCTGAAAATGCTCCTCAGAAGTGTTGTGGGTCTGATTTTAATTGAAGTGTGAAAGGGATGGAGTTAACTATTCCGATGGAATCTTCATCCCAGAAATAGTTTTTACAGCATGTCACAGCATATGCTGACATTTGCAGTGCCGAATCCTTTTGTAATGTTTGGGAAAGAGGTTAGATTTTTAGATCTGGATTTTTTCAGCTGTTTGTTTCCAGTCAGTTCTAAAGATTTTGGTTAAATGGATTGCCCTGATGGGAATGGGAGTGGCGTAGTTGAAGACAGCTTGATTTGAAGGTACCAATAGCTGATTGTATTTAATCCAGTTTGTTAGCCATACTATTTTGAAAACTAAATCCTCTACAGATGGTTATTTTGACATGAGAACTTGTTAGATCTGAGTCTACTTACACCTGTGTTGCTTGCGATTTCATGTATCATTAATAGTGTTGACTAATGACTCCTTTGTGTCTGCTGCCCATTGTGTCAGTGCAGCTCTGGAGCATGTGCACTATTTTTGGACTGAAATGCATTAGTTCATTTCAGTTGAGAAATAATTACAGTTTGTAATAGATCCATTTCAGAAGCACATATTTATTCCATTCTCTCCTCTTAAGTCATCAATTTATATGTAGCTGAACTGATTTTTGCTGAATTTTAAAGCAAGTAGGCTGTTTACTTTGTAAATAAAGAAAACACTGAAAAAAACCCTTGTTTTTCTGTTCTGGTTCTAATCTAGAGCACTGCTATTCTGCTTTAGATTACCTTTGATTTGCTGCTGGAGTCAGGTTTAATAAGGTTCACTTATACCAGTCTGTCTACTTGCTTAAAAACCTGGGAAAGAGATTAGGCCTAATTTCCCCTATTTCAGTGAGAGTTTTATTAGAAGGACTGAAAGATTTGAGTTAAAAGCAGTTTTAATTAAAATAAGCTCCTAAACCCAATTCACATCTCTATTAGAAATAAAGCAGTTTCTGGAAATATATGAATATATGATATTGTGGGGGTAAGATTGGTCCATTCACATGCTATTTTCAGGGGTAGCCAAATCCTGAAATGATTTGGAAGGATCCAGTTTCTGTTGTCTTAGATTTTAGCGTCATGTTTAGTATGCTTTGTTTTGCTGCTCAACATATACCGTACTCAGACATTGGGAGCGAAGGTAAAGACTTGGAGTTGTTTTAATTAAGATATACTGGAAACCTGGAAAACACATTTAAAAAATGTGTTTCCAACCTGGTCATGATTTCCCATCCGAGTCCCAGTAGTATGACTTCACTACAGCAATTGTTGTTCTGATGACTTGCTATGGGAGCTGATCTAATCAGAAAAGAATTGCTACAATATAGGCTTTGAAGAGGGAGTGCCATTTCTCTGGATTTGCCTGTTTTGTAAACAGTGCTTTAAATCAAATGCAAGCCACATTGATTTTATACATTTCTAAGATAAGCTCCAATCCATAATTCTAATTTAATATTCCCCCCCCCTTTTTACAATTTGTAGAATGCTCTTGTATTCATTTAGGTCATTATCAGGGTGCCAAATTATCTATACCCCAGCTGTTAAGTACTGTAACTAGCAGAGTCAGCTGTACAGAATTCACTGCCTGTCTTGAAAGGCTGGGGATCGTATGATACCACACCAGTAAGGCGTTTTGGGAGATTGATTTAGGAAGTGAAATAATCAGCCCTTTTGAAATGCAGAAAAATGAAAATGTATTTCTTGCCCATTTCCGCAGCCAAAGTAGGCTGTGGATCTTGAAGTCCGTGCAATTCCAAGTACCTTGTTGCTTTAACAGCTGAAACCAGGGTATTTGTATGTCTCCAAATTCTGTCTGCTGACTGTGTCTGTGGCTGTGACAGTAAATAATTAGGCAACTGTTTGCTAAATCTGAGATGGCACAAAAGAGCTGTTTGCTATGGGAGGAGGGTGATGTTTTCTGATTCCTGGTCAGCTCAGTTGCTGGCTGTCATGGTGGTTTTTCTTGATTCATATAGTAATTTGTTGGCAGTACTTCCAAAGCAGTTTAGTGCAGGAAAAAATGTCACGTTATCTCAGATGATTGGGAAATCATGTTGAATCAAGCTACTTATTCACAGGGGGAAAAACGGTTCTTTGTTCGTAGCACCTCGAAGAACTCAAAGGCAAAGCCTTTATTGTGATAGTAACGGTTAAATGTCTATTATTTTATCTTAAATGTTTGATGTGCTTCACATCTTGTTTGTGGCTGAATAGGAAGATGAGAAATTGTGCAAGTATTTGTTAATAAGAGTAACAGTTCAAAAATTCCACTTGATTTCTCTAGGTGGTTAAAAAGAACTGTAAGCATTAGCCTTGCTACTTTGTTACTTATCTCACCATTGCCTGGGGACAAAAATGAATAAAGTTATTGTTAGCGGCAGTCTTCTTGATAAGTAAGAAAATGTCCAGTGGTATTTAATATACATTTAATTTTTCAAAAATTAAATTCCACCTCTATCAGATGGCATAGGTATGCATTGTTCCATACAGACATTATTTGAGTATTAAATATTTGAAGCTCACAATTTTAAGCATTAGCTACAGTGCACTCATAATGTTTACTCGGGTATAAATCTGAAGTAATGCACTAGAATTCAAGAGTTGCATGTATGAGCCCTCTGAAATTGTATAATTCATTTCAAGTAAAACACGTTTATATTTTTAGTTCAGGTAATAAACCTTTATTTAAATATCCATTGCAACAACCTTCTTTTCCTGCAAGATTTTGAACAATTACATAATAAAACTGCCTCATTTTGACATCATTATTGCAATGGGCATGTCTGCTAATAGCTGCAGGATGGCTGTTTCTGGAAAAGAGCTAATACTCAGAGTTAAGTATTGAATAAATCACAGTTATTCAAGAACATTCTTACAATAATGGAATGTATAAAAGTTTAAAATACATAGGGTTAGCTGGGCCATGCAAGACCCTTTAGTGATGTTGATTTTGGCTCTGCAGGAAACAGATATATTAGAAAATTCAGTTTGAGATGACTGTCCACAAAAAATACAGCCTTGCAGTTCAGGAACTTGACTACATTGCTGTCAATTATAGGAAAGCTATCACATAAATGTTTTATTTGGATTTATGCATGATTATAACTTGTGTCTATGTGAGAAGGAGAGGCAGGTCTGGGATTGGGGATAATGAAACTCAGATTGGGTTATTTAAACTTTGGTGCATTCTGTTTCACTACTGGCATTTCTCTTTTGCTTTAAAAACACCTGTAGTACTACACATTCAGCTAGAGCATGGCAAACAGCTCTGGTTTTGTATTCTGAGAACAAAGATGCTGCAGATGGGCAAGAGCTAGCAGGTCATCTGATGTATTTTGTTAAAGTTCAGAGGTACTGTAATTTGTTTTAATGACTGATTGAGGGTAGTATCAAGAAAAGCTGTTCTGACATTGTTTGGGTACAGTTTTGGAATTAAGATAAAAAATAGATGCCTATCATCCAGCTCTTTGGAACTGACTTCAGGAAGGGTCCATTTGCTCAGAAAGGTGTTTGCATACCTGGAAATGAAGCTGCTGCTGCATTTTAGGAATTTCGAGGCTCCTGAATGTGTTTGGTATCAAACAGTTCAGGGATACTCTTCTTCAGAGATGCCTTCGTGGAGGCATGGCAGACACTGGAATTTGTGAATTTCTCAATTACCTTATTTAAGCTCTGAACTGAGAGGCCTGAACTTACAACATCTTTTCAGGTGTTGGTAGTTTCTAGCCTTAGAATTGATCACTTGCTTGTTCACATAGGACAGTTGTGGTTTTTTAATTTGGCTGGTCGAGGGTACATGTGTATTATCCAGCTGTCCATCGCCTAATCCTTTCTTTGCCACAGTGCAAGTCTGCAGCACGATGATGCTGTCATCCCCTATTCCTAGCAGGTTTCCTACGGCAGGTTAGCCTCCTGGGAACAGAGGTTTTTAGCCAGCAAGAAGTACCTTCAATTAGGGTTGGAAACATAATGGCATTTGTGTTGCATGAAGTCAGACAGGATTAGTGGACTCCTTGAGCCATGTAAAAATGTAAAACCGTCAGTTTTACTGTTTCAGTGCTCCCTTCTCCTTTAAGCAGTAAGTTCTCGCTTTCCAATTACTTGGAGATGGATTTTTTTTTTTTTTTTGGGTGCATTTCATCCTAAATATGATCCAGATCTTGCTGATTTGACTTGCGTGAGTACTTCATTTGAGCTAAGTTGAAAAGGTCTTAATTTTGTTGGAATAAAGGAATGAGAACCTGATTGTTAGCCAATTCAGCCAAGTTTTTTTTTTTTTTTTTGTGTAAAGGCCTCAGGATTTGGGCAGCAGTTTTTGAAGCTGAGTTTGATGGTATACATAAACTGCAGTTCTGTCTCCATGGCTTTAAAAGATACCTGTTTGAATTACTAAGGCGGGCAGAATTTGGCCTTTGATTCCAGTATCTTTGGTATATGAATTAGAGCAGACATCAAAGGTCTGTTTCACTGCTTTTCTGGTACTTCCCAATATCCATTGACTCAGCAATATCTTTTAATCAGAACTCACAGGAATATTCTCTAATTCCTTTTTTATAGCCAAAACCATAAGATTATGAAGTATGGGAGGTGGGAGAAACAAACTTCAGTCATCAGTGTGCTTAAAAGACTCGTTTTGGCTTAGTTTATGTTTTCAGTTGGGGTGTTTCTAGTTGTTTGCTGTTGCCTGGTTTGCTGATCTCTAGTGATATTTTACTTGAAACCAGATTATAAGTTCTTTTTATTGTATTCGTTTATTTTTTTCCTCTGCACTGCTCCAAACATGCCTGATTTGGGAAACTTCAGCATGTATTTGGAATTAAGCATTCCGTAAAATAAAAATGGGCTTATTCACATGCTTGAAGTTAATTGCAAGTATTTATCAGTTCAGGCTTAAAAGAATAAAGTTCTGTAAATGTCAAATATGAATGCAGCTTATTGCTGCGTGCCTGAAATGTTTCCCATAAAACATCATTAAAGCAGTTTAATTTAACAAAGCCTTGATTTTCTGTAGTGGGTGCAAATATTCATGCACTGAATGCTTGCAGTCAGCCCAGCTTTCAAACAGGTGAAACAATGCTTACAAAGACACTTCAGTCTGTGGGTCAAATCCTGAAGGGCATGTTAATACCCAGATCTTACAAGTTGATCTGTGTAGGCAGACTCTGGTGCTTTTGTGGGAATACACAGGCTCCAGAAATTCACCCACACAGCCTCTTCCCAAGGCTGGGGCCTGAGAGTAGCTCAGTCTTTAGTAAGGCATAGTCGTGCTGAAATCAGTCCTCCTTTAGGGTGTTCTGATTTGGTCTTAGCTGCATTAAAAGCAAGTTAGTGCGTTTCTGGACTTAATTTCATTACACCTGGTGAATACTTAATTTTGGTGTGGAGTCTAACATATCAACTTTTTGGATTTGTACATTGTAAAGCAGATAAATCTGTGGAAAGACGAAGATTCCAGGCAAAAACATCCAGGGTTAAATTCTGCACATTGCAATTAAACAATTAGTGTAACTATTTCTGTAAGACAAGGAGGATTAGCCCTCTGATGGGCTTTTCTGTAGCATAGGCCGAAATCTGCTCATGATTATAGCCACATGGCCCTTTTGTACTTTGTTTTCTCTTAAATGTATTTTCATCATTTAGTTTCATAGTTAATATGTGAAATTACGGTACTTAATAACATGTTCAGCAATGCATATAATTACAGATCAGCAATTAAGTGGGGTTCGTAGCCTAGCTGTGCTCTAAAACTAAATTAGTTTGGCCTGAGATTCAGGTATCCAGCTATCTGACAGCTATGACACTTTGCACCACTTGGATCTAAAATTAGTAGAGCTCTTGTATACTGGCATTAGAGATGTGCATATGTTTTAGTTCATAACATGGGTAAAAGTGTGACTCTTTATACATCTTTCAGGGGCATGTTTCAGGCAATGGGCAGATGAGGCTATAGGTGAACAGAGAAGCCCCCCAAAGTCTTTTGCTGGGTACTGAAATGGCTATCCTGTCATCCTGCTTACAGACTTTTCTTCTGCCTGGTCAGGTTACAGTCTGAGCATTCCTCATGTGACAAGGTCTCTTAGGCAGGGTAGAAGCAGCATTAGAAAGCCTGTGTGGTCATTCTGACAGATGATTTACATTAGCAATGGTAATAAAGCATCCTGAGCAATGCTGGCAAAAGAGCTTTTTCAAGAGATGCTGTGGTTTTTACTCAAACAAAACTTCTGTTAATTTTGGTAGGAGTCAGGAACTTAGTTATTGACATTTATAAATATTTAATACCTGAAATTACTTTGCCTTTAGATAAATTTTTTAATCTAGAGATAAAGGATTTACATTACATCCTAGGATTTAGGAAATGACTTCAGCATTTGTCTGGAGAAGCCACTGTTCTGTAGTTGTATGTAATTTCTGGGAATAAGTTAACATTGCTAAGGTAGTCCTGGTTTAGAATAAGATATTTGCAGAAACACACAGAGCAGTTTGATTGCTAGCCCCGATGACCTTCAATAGAAATTAGGTATTGCACTGCTGTTTGTGCCTTGGAAATTATCTCACAGTGACTGTACATTGTCCAGATCATAACCATATTATAATACCATGTATTACGATCAGTTCTGCATATAAAACTTGGTTTTTGAAAGATTCTAAATAAGAAATCTTACCGGGGGAAAATTCATCATGATTTTAGAAAGTTGATATCAGAATTTGAAAAGGACGTATCTCCTACGTTCTGACATTTTCTTGTCTTGTAAAGGAAATGTTTTTCTCAGCTTATGGCTTCTACCCTCTTTGTTCAATTTTCAACAAAACAATTGCTGAGAAACATTTGTTACCATTCTGGGAAGGCTTTTAGTTTTCTTCTTTGCAGAAGTTTTTCTGATGTCCAGTTCATACTAAAGCTAAAGCAATATTTGGCTCAGGAAATCTTGAGAAAATAACTCAAGAACAGACTCAGAGGAGCTACAGGAAGAAAGCCAAAGTTGATTAGGTCCCTTGATGAAATTACCTTACAATTTGACTGTGCTCAACAGGATACTTTTGCATTGTTGTGTTTCTATTTTTTTTGAAATAGAGCTCATGTTAATCAAGTCCATACGTTCGTTATGAGGCCAGATCTGGCCTACCTCTGGGAATGTAAGCATAAACTCTGATTTTCTACTTGTTGCTGTTGTGAATAGTATTATATGAAATCAAGTTGATTCATGTCAGCAGTGTGTTTCTACTTAAATTGTACATTTATTATTGCTTTGTCATGGATATACATTTTCTTCAGGTCTTGTGTTACACTGAATCCAGTCGTCCAGAATACTGTTTATAGTGGATTTACAGTAGCACTGAGCAGCTAATCTGTAGTTTGTAAGCATCAAACAGTTATAATCTAAATTATAATCTAATTTATAAAGATGATATTAATATCCTAAAGACAAAACATGCTTATGCCTCGATATTTTAATAGTCATACTGAAGCAATTTTTTGGCTTTGGGAACCACATAATACTCAAGAGAATTTAAAGAATTAAGTTTACACTTGGAGAGCATGTGTGTCTTCTCTATAATTTGCAGTTTAATGCCAAATGTAAGGATTTGATTAAATAATTTTAGAAAGTGAAGGATCATCTTTATTCTAAGCATGAAATGTATTTTGAATTTGGTGCCTAGATTTTTCTAGTCATTTCAGTGACCAAAGCTGTTTGGTCTGTTGGAGATTTAGAGGTGTTACTGAAATGTTGATGGGTCTTTGTACAAGTTGTGCTGGTTGTTGGATTTTTACTTTTTTTTTTGTATTTCCCCAATGAATATGCTTTGAGTCTACCCACCTCTGATATTCTGTCATTTACTTTTTGGGCATACTTAGTCATGGAAGGTTGTACGCCCTCTTTTCTTTTCCTAGTAAGAAATACCTCAAGGGCAGGGCAGGGAAGATCTTCTAGAAGATCCATTGTAACTCCTATCTCTCTATCCTTGGTTCCCCATTCTTCCTTCCTCTATCATTTTCAAGTTAAACTTTAACAGTAGATGGGTTTTATTGTGGGCTTGCATCTACAAAGTGCAGGTGGAAGATTGGCTTGCTTTGAGGGGCTTCTTGTGGCACACACTTGCACAGACGCTGTGCCAAGTCTTCAGAGAAGTGAATTGTACTTCTCAGACTGGGCTCTTCCTACTCTAGGTGGAAAAGGAGGAGGAACTCTCAGTTCCAGACTTCTGCCTGCCTGCTGCTGGAGCAGAAAGCACCTATGGAGCATTAGGTCTTTTCCTAGAAAGCAGCATGGGTTTCACTTCCTGAACTGTGGCTGAAGCCATAGAGAAACATTTTGAGCTTTTCCTTACCATAATCAAATGTAAAAAAATGTACGTGTGTGGAATGAGATTTCTCAGTCTGCATGTCCTTGTTCTGGTACCTGCTGGGAACCCGAGTTCTGATGCTCAGAATAAAGCCTGTCTGGGACTTGAGTCTCAGGTCATATGCTGGTGTCCTACTGTGAGAGTTTTTCAAGTGTAGCATTTAATCCCTCTCAGTGAAAGTACTGAGAGAGAGAAGAATCCCCAGGGGATAGACACTAACATGGTCACTTCGTTTGAAATGATTGCCCTTTTTTTGTCTTGGTTTCAGCACCCAACTCTCACCTGGGCCTGTGAGCATTGCTGCTCAGGATGAGAGTCAGTATGGTCCTGTGCATTGCTAGGCTTCTGCTGCCAAACACTCCCTCCCTTCTGGGTGCAACCAAGTTAATCATGCAGTGCACTAAGATGTCTTCTGTATTTTAGCAGCATAAGCCCCCAAGATTTGTTTTCCATGTATTGGCTTAACTGATGACTCAGCTGATAAATAATTTTAAGTTGATTTATTTGCCTTTTCCCCCTTCTGAATAAATAAAGAGGCCATCACTGTATTTATCTCAGTGACTAGCTGTTAATGCTGACAAATGGCTTAGATGCTATGTGGGATAATGGCTTCTACTTGCAATTTGGTTTTGTCAGTGTAGCAAATAAGTGAAAGGGAGTTCTAACATTTTTTTGTCTTTTTTTTTTAATTTTTTTTAAACTTCAGTTAAATTGCTCTTAATTCTGTATTTCATGATCTCAGATCCTGCAATCTCTTTACATGTCTAAGTTCTCTCAGTACTACTAAAGCATTTAATGGCTGTACATGCCCTTCAGTGCTCCTACTACTTTGTGAGACAAGACTGTGATTGCATGTGGTACCTTTGTTGCATTGCTGTTTTATGTCATAGGTCTGATTTGTATTAAAGAATTCCTTTTCATGTTTTTTTTTTATTTTCTTTTAGATAATTCTCGAAAACCAGCTACATAAGATTTATTGATCTTTGTGCTGTTAGAAGGCAGTTTTGCACTGATGGTCTTCAGGGATGCTCAGCTTCTGCTTTTCATTCCCAATATTTTTTTAATTGTATTTCATTGTCGAATAATCTTTCCAGTTTTAATAGTTTGGGGTTTACATCTTAAAAATTTGGAGTTCTCTCAATCTGAAAACATCTGTATGATCAGACAAGATCACTTTTTTTTTTTTAACTGCCTTCTCCACGTCTTTAATAAATGCAGGATGCATTGGTGATTTCTGTAAACCCACACCATTCTTCTCCTTGTACAGGAAGGCAGCCAAAATTCAAGATGCAATTATTCTGTAAGACTTTTCAGGATACAAAAGAGTTACATGCTATATCCTAGGTGGTTTTGATCAGGTTTTGGAAATGCATGTTAATTTTCCCTCTCTTTACCTGTATATATACGCACATATATAGGTACATACATTATATATAGATAGACTCCCCCACACCTCCACATCCTTTCCTGCCCCCTTTATTTTTTAACTCTACAGAGTTCAAACAGTTGTGGAAGAATTTGATTTGTCATTATATTCTTATTATCTTTCCCAGTATTTTAGGGTTTTTGTTCTGTTTCAATTTGCACTTTCTCAGTGGAACTAAACAGAACTGCATCAGTAATATCTCAAGTTTAATTTTTTTCTTGCAAGTAATCTGGAGAATGGTAATGTGTTTTAGTGTAAGTTTTTGTAAACAGCTTTCTTCTCTCATGCCCCAAGGTCTTCCTGAATTTGTACAAAGGTGATGGTAGCTGGCTATGTAATCTGCTTGTAGACTCATGTATTTAGGTTTCCTGTGTGGCTACATAATTTCTTCTTTGAGACTCTTTCTTGTGATGGAATGTGGTAATTTCTCTGTAAAACGAGGCTTTGGGGTAAAGAACAACAGTTTGTTGTCTTAAAAGCTAGGTTCTTGCTCAGTAAAGAGTTTATTCAGATACTTAGCTCTTGCAATAACATGCCTAGTCTTGCTGCCTCCCTGATTCTAACCATCCATGAATGTGTGCGTCATTGTCTGATTTGTAACAAAACTCTCTTTGATAGGTGCTATGTCTCTTATATTATTTGTTATCCTGATTTTTCCAACCATTGCTTGAGTAGGGCTTCTATCTCACCAAGGAAAACATTTTTGGCATAGCAAACTTCTATAGCGTGTGTCTGTTTGTCAGCATTGGGCATTTGGAATATTAGCCTTCTGGTACTGAAGTGAATAATAAAACATGAATAGGGGTGTGTGTGTACTGTCAGTCTTAACATATACTGTTACGTGTTTAAGTAGTGTTGCTTTAGTTTTAGTTTCTCCTGCATCTGTGTGACTTAACTGTTAAGCTTTATTTTTATAATTATAAATCTTGGTTATTTTAAAAAGAAGTAATTTTGAAATCTGTCATCACTTATGACATTTGAAATCTTACTTTCATTAAGGTTTTCAGCTGTTTGGTGGCTTCATACTCATCTTCTAAAATACTTCTAAAACTTGAACAAGATGGCATCAGTAGTGCCTTACTCACTGTTAATAACAAGTGATCCCCAGTCCTGTCCAGCTATTGACAGTGTGTTGTGTGTCAGTTACTTCTGATATTTTTAGTATGACAGTCGTTTTATCTGCGACAGGAGCTTTTTATCTCACCCGTTGGCCTCTTTTCACTTCTGACATCAGGGTAAAGCTATTTCTATGATTTAATTGGTATCATAGTTGCTGTTCATGTTGGTTTTGCCTGGACCTTGAGGGCAATAATCGTCCTCACTGTCCCTGCCTGATCCCTCATCTGCCCATGGCCCAGGACCCCATGTGAGCCCTTGGGGCTGTTGGCCCCGGTCTGAGTGATGCCATAGCAGGGCTGATCTGCAGGCTGCCCTGGCCAACCATGGGCCCTCCTATGCTTGCCCATGCATGAGCCCATGTCCTGGCCCAGCCTCAGCCTGTACAGCTCACCCAGACATCGGAGCCTGGACACCTCATTGAGAGCAGAGCCCAATGCCTGGGGCTGAGGCTACCCCAGTGTCCCTGTCTGCCCTGCTCCTGGCAGGGGGACTGGGATGAGCCCTGGCTGCCAGGCTGGGCCCTGGTGGACCTTCCATGGGGAGGCCCTGCCAACCCCAGAAAGCTGCAGGCCTCTGTTGCACCGTGGTAGCTCCTTGCAGGTCCATCTTTTGCTTCACGTAGTTTCTCTTTAAATTGCCTTTCCACTACTAAGTGTTTTCTTTCTTTGTAATTTTGTCCTCTCTCATGGCCTCACGATAAGTGCATGGCAGCTTTTCACTTTCTCAGGAGTGTGGTTTACACCATCTCGGCTTCCTATGCCTTCTTGTTTGGTTGTGTTATATTGTGTCCTGTGTGGTGTCAGCCATTCTAGTAATTGCTGTGTAGTTGAAAAACTGCTGTGTGAAAATTATGCATTGTAATGATGTGTTAAGGTAGTGTTAATGATGCAGTTTCTGTGGACATAAAATTAATTTACTTACTCAGCTTTGGTAAAGCTAGTTTGAAGCTTTCTGTCAGGTATCTGCAGCACGCTTTCTCAATTATGGATGTCTGTTTACTTGAGGGAAAGGAACCAAGCTTCTCCCTTCTCTGCACACTTTTGAACTTTTAGTCAGAAAGGAGTATGAAAAAGTTCAGGTTTTAGGGCTGATAAGTGATATTATTACAGTTGGGCATAGTAATTGGCAGCTGCTCAGGGAATCATAGCTACAATAAGTAGCTTTTGTTACTCTGTTGCTGTAGGAATAGTTATGAAATGCCTGTAGAAACTCTTCAGTTGTTCTTAAAATGTGATGGACTAAATACTGCTCAGTGTGGAGTTGGTGCTCTTTTGTTGTTTTGTCCTCCAAGACCATTTCTGAGTAGTCCAAAATCTGACACCAAAAAAAGACTTTTTTCAAGAGGCAAGGGTCTCAGAAAGATGTTTAGAAAATGAGCAGCATCAAAAAACCTTGCAGAAGGTGAAGAACTGAGATAAAGGCATTGCCTTTGTATGAGGACTTGACAGGAAGATCAAACATGTGCTTGAAGGTGCTTTTATTACTATTAGTAGGACTTAATTACTTCAGCCAGTGATGGAGAAGGAAGAGCTGTAGAACAAGTTTGTTGCTCAACTTAAAAGTTATTAAGAAGTAACTTTAACAAGACACTAAGGAACTGGGAAGAGAGCCCTCTTAGGGGCTAGAATACCTCATGCTTCTTGTGTATCTGTAACCAGTTGGAAAAATAATGAGATAATGTTTGGAACCTTGGGAGAAAGGCTCTGCAATGTGTTGTCATGCTAATTTGATACCCACCATTCAGACCACCCACTGTGCAGAAAACTCCTTTGTCCAGTGCAGCCAAGAAAGGAAGGCTGAGAGGTGCTAAAGCCTTAATGAAAACTCTGATATTTAGCAGAAAGGGTGTATGTAACAAGGCCACATAAGAGAGAAAGGGCAAAATACAGTCCTAAATCTTGCCTAAACTGGGATGTTCCATACAGCGGTCCAGGTTAGTTTCTTTCAACCACTGCCAACTTCTTTAGGCATCTGAATTTATGAGGAGTATCAGTGTTTGGCTTAAAAGGTCCTTGGATATCTCTGTCTTCTCAGAAATACTGAATTGCTGTCATCTTCTGCCTAGGGTTCATTGTATGCCAAGGGTCAGACAGCAAACTGCCTGCATGTTTTCTTTGGGTTACTAACCAGGGAAACCTAATCCAAAACTTAATGCTGCTTCTGTTTAAATTTGCATAAGATAAACAGTGATTTGAGTATTTGTCTGAGAATTAGACATAATTTTAGCTCTCTCTGAACTTGAAGAGTTTTGATTATCTGCAACCCAGAATGCCACGAGTTTTCAGATGTTTGGTTAGGCATAACATGTTCTTCTCATAAAGCTGAGTTACTGTGTGAATTTGTGGTAGTAAAGAGACTGAAAGGAAGGCAAGTTGTAGATTGGTATACAGAAGAGGAAATGTCTAGGTTCTGGTCTTTGCCTTGCTTTTTGTTTGCTGATGTTTATATTCATAGAGAATTTGGAGAACAGGATGAAACACTGAGCCAAATGCCACTGCATGGTAACGCTGGTACTTCCAGCCAAAGAAATTCCACTAACGTATTCAACATTGGCAATGCATATAAAATGTGGAGCTGTCAACATCAAGAATACTGTGAGGTTGTGACATTGCCATTTGAGGGTGTAGATGTCTTCATTGGGAGCACTGATAATGTCCTCCACCATTGAGAGCAGAGGATCCATGCAGTGATCTGTGATAGGAAGCTATAAAAATTCCATCAGAATTAGGCTGTGGCAGGAAGCTGGAGCAGTTTTTATGAAAACAACAGTGAGGATTTGGAAGATACACATCATTTCCCTTCTCCACAATACCTTGTCATCTGTTATCAGGAACTTGTTGAGGGGCAGTGAGTGCTGGCTGCTCTGTGAGGGACTGGGAAGCCCAGTGTGATAACCAGGCTAGCAAAGACCCTGCCCATGGGCCTAGCCCCACAGCCTCTGAGTGGGACAGGCCTGGGGGCAGTAGCCATATTCAGTCATCAGTTTGAATCACTCAGGTGGGTTGAAATGTGCCATGGGGCCTTAAGAGAACTTCCAAGACTGATCAGTCTCCAGTACTGCCATCACTGGTTTCCTTTTGTCATATGCTAATAGAACATCTTGGTCCTGAATTTAGTTGCACAGACTAAATCACTCATTCCCTTCTTGCCCTATATATAGTATAGTGTATTTTTTAGTATCCTCTCAGTAGAGTGATTACTTCCAATATTGTTACATGTTCCTTAAATAGTGGGATGGAGATTGGTTTTCAGTGTTCTGTAGCTCAGGAGACATAAGTCTGTAGTTGTTCAGGTGAGTAGAAGATGCACTCATTCTGTCTTTGTGACTACTGGTGCACTTCTTTGCCTGTCATGATCTGATGTCCCACTGTAATGTGGGAAGTGCTCCAGCCAGACCTTGAGTATCTGCAGCAACTGCTGCAGCGGTTGACATGGTTTTTAGCTGGTTAAGTACTCTGGATAGGAACTGCTTGGTGTAGGCCTAGGATAGTTTAGAAGAGGAGATTATCTGCTAGATCAGATTCTTTGTAGCGTACTGGAGTCATACAGTTGAAGGATGGAAGAGATTCTTGCAAGACCTTGTGCACTCTCATGTAGAGTTTGTTACTGACGGCCCTTGACTATTTGTTGGTTTAAAGCGATGTGTGGGTCTCCTGTTAGTTTTGTTTTTTTTTTAATTACATTTCTTCTTGCTATCCAATGCAGATTTTCTGCATCTTGTCCTCGTCTCAGGATACTAAAGCTTTTCTTAGCAGTCAAGAGTCTGTTGCTGCAAGGTCAGCTTGGGATCCAGCAATTATGGAATCTGTGAATCTCCTCTCACGTGTCTGTGAATGTTGCTTTCATGACCTTATGCCAAGTCAAATATCACTTGAGCTATTTTTGGTAGCTGCTATTTCAGCAACAAATTTCTACCTGAATCTCCAAGCAACAGCATTTCACAAGGGCTGTGAAATTCCCCTGTGGTTCATATCTGAGTGATGGATTTTCGTCTAAAGCTTCCCTTCTCTTTAGAACCACATTTAGTATAGAAGAAATAGAAAGAGGTTTAATGTTCCCAAAATGTTGGTTTCTTTTACTGGCTATTTCTTCCTCTGTTTGTTGTGGCATGTGGAAGTTAAGGAGGCACAGCTGTCTTCATAGCTGATATTAAAGTGCATAACCTAGTTAATCTTGCCAAGATACCAGCTGTCTGGTAACCTTTTCCTCCAGCTGAACATCAGGGCTCACTCCAGGAGACCAGTTGCTGCATCTTCCACTTCCAGGGTAAGTGAGAACTGGAGTTAGCACAGCAGCAATGTGGTGTAAACTGTGAACAGCTAAGCAGCACAAGCAATATGCTGCTGAATTAGATGTTCAGGAGAGCAATATTTCAGCTGTTTCTTGACCAAGGCAGCTGAAATGGCTCTCACATATCTTTCTTGGAGAGGTTGGTGTTGGCCAGTTCTGTGCAGTAGAATTCATACTTACTTGCTTGCAATAGAGTATAATCAACTTTGCACATCATAATTCAGTGAGACATGGGGCACATGATCATTTTTATTGCTTGGAAATACCCAGCCTCACAAGCACCCTGAGTTTATGCATCTCCAGTCTATGTCTGAAAGAACTGTAATAATTGCTGTGTGGTGTTGTAAAATGAAGTTGCTCTAGACTAAGATGAAATAGAGATTACAGTGCTTGAGCTGATCTGTATTAACTGCCTTGTGTGTCTGCTCTTGCTCAGTGGTGAAATAGGATGTAACTAACTCACTCTTTCAACAAGCAATGTGCTTCTAGGCACATCTGACATTTGCCTCAGAGTAACTGTGATATATTTGATAACGCTCCATGTCCCTTCATTGCCTGGCCTCACAGTACCCCACTTGTCTTGGGAAGGCACTTCCTTTCTCAAAGTACAGCAGACAGCGTGACTGATGTTTGCAAGGATTAGAGGTAAAGAATTCAGGGCAGTCATTGCGGTACTTTGAAACCTGGATTAAAAAGTTGAGGTAAAAGTTACTTGTCCTGTGATTACATCCATACTAGTAAATTAATGTAGTTGGGACCATTCTGTGATCCTGATACCCATGCCCATGGAAGAGCCTGCGTCCATGCTTTGGAATTCTCTTTTTCTCCAGATGGGGCTGCAGGCAAGCTCTGCTGGGAATCCTGCATGACCCATGCTCACCCTGAGCATGGCCATGGTCATAGGCAGCGTGCAAGCTAGGGGTGGCTTCATCAAAACCTTCCTAGAATTGTGAGGTTTAATTCCAGTGCTCAGGAATACCAGGGTGATGTTTAGTTTGCGGCTAGGGTAGATGCAATCTGAAAACTGTCTAAATATTTTTTTACAAGTTTAGTTTTTTAGAATTACTATGCTTTAATAAGTGTCATAGTTGGCTTCTGCTCACATTAGTTAAGCAGTCTAAATTCTGATGTCCTATTTCCAGGCAAATTCATGAGCTAAGATTGGAAGAATTGAGCATATTTAGAGCAAAAAATTTTGTTCTGAATACTTAGCTATGGGGAGAGATTCTAGGTTAATGAAAGGGTTATTTAATTTGTTATGATTTTTATTTGTTTGATGAAGTATTCCATCTGCTTGGAGAAGCAGCTTCTGGTGGATTTCCTGACATTTTTATAGGTTAGTTTTTGTAACTACAAATTCAGTTTGTGTTTAAAATGGATATTTCATAAGGGAGTATTCTAGTGCATGGGATGAGGAAACTCAAGACATTTCATGAGGGATTGAAACAAAAAACCTGATGTAAATTTAAGGTTTGACGCTATTACTATATTATCCAAGCAATGCTTAAATGGTCAATAAGGTTATATATGAGCATTGAGAAGTTGGATACTTGGCTGAAAAGTAGCAGAAGATCATTATACCAAACAAGGGTGCTTACTTTCTTCTTGGGTATGATAGGCAGAGTATGCACTAATGCTTGTGTATATTTTAGTGAGATTTTGATAGTGTTAGTGATGTAAAAGTTACTTGAGCATTGAACTATGTCAAGTCCGCACTAGATTAAGCTAAAGTTCTGTGGAAATGTGCCTCCTAGTTTAGAGGAGAAAAAGGAATAATTAATAATCTGCAGTAGAGTTCAAAGTTGAAGCCTTACATATGCTCAGTATCTGCAGAATTGCAGTGTAGCAAAAATCTGGGAGACTCTGACATGGTTACAAATTGTGTGCTGTTATGGTCCGTCCTGTGGTCTTTGGCAGAGCTGGCTATAAAAAATGCAAAAGTGATTTTGCTTGGTTGTGTTGATGGAGTGTTGTATTCCTCATTTGCTTGTTCTAAATAGGAGTTAGTGAAATGTGAAAAGTACAGTTCCCTTAGGTCAGGCTTATTACTTCTAAAAATACTAACAATTTGTGTGGAAAAAGGATTTTGCCAGCATTTTTCATATGGAAGAAATTAATTTTGTTTTCTCAAGTTTAGGAAAATTGATTTTTTTGCCCCTAAACATATCTTCTCTCCTTAAAGCAGAAGATTTGTGATTTAAGGCTGCTTCAGAAGTCTTTCAGAGAGCATATATTTATGTGCATGTGTACCCTTAAATGTTCACCAGACATCTGCCGTGTTAAATTGTGATTTTTAAAATGGAACGACCATACATGCATTCATGTTATTCAGTTGATAAGTTTATGATAAAAGGATTTTTAGCTTCAGAGGAAAAAAAAAATCTCAAAATGGCATTTGTAGGTTGAAAAAATACTAACTTTAATAATATTGGGGGGACATAGGATATACAGGTTTTCTTTACACTAATTTAGCTCTGGATATCTAATTTTAGGTTCTGACACAGTCATTTTGCCACATTCAATTTGTCTTAGGTCAGGTTGTGTCTTTCCTGATAACTTCAATTTTTCGCACTACATTTTGGCTGGTTAGCCTACCTCAAGGGAGAACAACCACCATAAACAATAATGTATGAGATGCAGAGTGAAATTGGATTACTGCTCAGTCAGTGTTTTCACTGATATGAAGATGATGAGTTAGCAGCTAATGGGCTGCGCTGGTTTGCATTGCATCCTCTGGCAAATTAGATAAGGTGAATAGTCATCATCAGACCCCTAGAAGAAGATCTAAAAGAATAGGCTGTTGGTAAGAGTTTGCACTAATTCCAGCTTCAGTTAACTCTGTGGTAGAGGCAGGGGGAAAAAGAAAGTTAACCAAAGAGCATACTGTAGATCATTATTCAAAAATGTGTAAAATAATGGTGCCCAGGGTTTGGGCTGAAGAATCTGAATTCAGAGCACATGCAGAAACATCTCATTCTGCAGCTCGAGAGAGCTGGTTGATTTACTGACTTTGGGCAAAATTTTATACTCATCTTCAAGGCAGTGGAGCCCCATAATTAAAAGGAATTGCCAGCACTGTCTGAGTAATGTAAAGATGCAGCAAGATCAGCAGAAAATGTAAATAAACAGTAGATAAAAAGTACTGCTTTTTCAGCAAGATAGAATGTGTTTAAAAGACCAAAAGAGAAGAAAAAGATCTGAAAGCTATAACGAATGCTTAGATCTGAGCTCAAAATATCATGCTATCTTTACAAGCTTATTATTTACTGTGGAGTATTTATTATGTTTATAGAACTGTATGTAGAAGGAGCACTAAAGTAATAGAACCATTTTAAACTGTACTGGAAATATGGCAGACTAGGAGTAGAGAACCTTAATTTTAAGTAATATATATCCTATTACTTATATCTATAAGTAATTTGTATCCTCTTACTTTTAATTATCCTAAGTTTGTACACATTTTCCTTTATTTTTTTAATCATAATCTATCTTGTGCTCAGTAATTTTCTGTCATCTGAAATAGTATAAAATGCTTGTGGGATCCAACCTGCAGAGATCGCCTTCTGCTTGAAATGCTGAGATCATATGAATGCTTTGCTCCTCCATACTCAGCAGCACAAAACAGGCTCTCCAGAAGTGATGTGGGTTAACTGGAATTGTAGCAGATGAGATCAAAGGCAATGCTTACTTTACAAAAGTCACCATCATTTCTTTTATACCCCACTGTATTTTGTGGTTTAGCTTTTTTGAAGTATGAAGAATGTCTTCATTCATCAATTAAATCTCTTCCTAAAGTAGAATGCTTGGAAAACGTGTGCGTTTGTGTGACCACAAAGCCCTAGAATACTAAGACCTCATGCATCCCAGTGTTGATTGCTGACATGGTACTCATATAAAGTGACTTGCAGACACTTCCGGAAGAGCTGATGTTTTCAATAGAAAGGGGAGAAGTCTTTTCTTTCTGACTTTTTTTCTCCATGTTGGAGTTACAGTTACATTGCGTAGCTGAAAGCTCCTTCTGACATGGTCACTGCAAGCAGAAGTTTGTAAGAAGACTAGGAAAAATTTAAGAAAATTAGTTGACCTTAATTTTTTCATTCACCTAGATTGTTTTAAGAGAAAGTAGATAACCATGCAGTATAGGAGTCTTCCCTTGTGAGAAGTAAAGCTGTGAAAAGGAATGCCGTAGTTTCTCAAATAAAAAGGCAGCCTCCCTCACAGGCTGAAGAGATCACCGCTGTAATGAGGTATTTAAATTCAGTCATCACTTGAAGTCCTTGATAAACGTTATACTACTGTTCTTGCAAGTCTTGTTATTGCAAGTTTGCATGAATAGTTTACAACTAACCAAGAGTTAAAAGATGGGGAGGATGAAGTTGTATGTGTATCAGTATGCATGTATGTACAGACTTGTGTTGTCCTGAGTTTCAAAGTGCTTCATGAGGCAAAGGTAGAACATCTGTGCTCAGCTGTATGGATGAGGGAGGAGGCTGTGGAAGGTTAGCAGAATTGGTGATTTTGCTTTTCTTTGTTTGAGGAAAAGGAGGTATTTCACTCCTCCCTCCTACGTCTTAGGTATGGAGAAGGAGCATCTCTGTAAAATGGAGCTGGTCTGAGTTTGAGAATCTGGTTTTTGTTGGCTCTCCTAGGAAGCCTGCAAATATAAGGACTGCCCATGGACAGAAAGGAAGGGGAGAAACAAACAGTTGCTCTCTTCTCTTCTGTATAAGCTGTAGCAATATACATTTATACCTCTAAAAGCTGATATATTTTTTTCTAAATGTTCAAAGGGCTTTCTGATGATATAACAGATGAGGAATTTCAGGAGCATTTCAAGACTTTGGATAGTATTGCTTCATTCCCTTTGCCTAGTCACTGAGCATTGGCTGCTTTCTTGTAGGTAGGAGTTGTTCTGGAGAAGTGTTTTGAAGTTAGACTACAGAGGTGATATTTGAGCTTGAGTTAAAACTGTTTTTTGTCTTTGAAATGTCTTTGCAATGAGTTACTCTGATGCATAGCTTAAGACTGAGGTGCCCAAAGCTGCCCTTGCTCTATGAAGTAAAAAATGTTTTGCTATAAATGGTAGGAGTACTCCACAATATATGCTGTTTTTCTTTGGTAAAAACCTGTAACTAGCCTGGTAGCCTGAATCATTTTCAAAAGAAGGTATGTGAAATAAGTGCTGCTGAGAGGTGCTTTTAAAGGCCTTTACTCACAAAAAAAATTGTTACACAAGCATTATTTCAGACATGGACTTTTAAAAAAGTGATGCTTGTTACTGAAGACTTGTTCATAAATCAGTCCACTGCAGTTTTGTTTTTCCTTATGACAGTTAATTTTTTTTGATTTATTTTAAAGTTGCTTGGCTATTTATACTTACGCTAGTACTTCTGCATGTTGTTGGCAGAATGCTAAGGAGTAACACTTTAAACAATATGGGTAGCTTAAATCAGTTGTTGTGATCAAGGGTTTGACTTTTGTCATGTTATCTCTAAAATGCTCCGTTGCATTCATAGCTTTGTCTTTTACTTATGTAAACAGATGGTATATTTGAGCTTCTTACTGTTGCATTAACAAAAAAAAAAACCCAAGCCCAAAACAAAATCCCACCAAAACCCCAAACAAAAACAGCAGAAAAGCCAAACAACCACTCCCTTGCCAATCATGATGATATTGAGGGGCATGCAGGAGGCTAAGACAAAAATGTCATGGTCAAGTGTAATCGCTGAGTTGTCAAAATTAGGGGTGTGGGACGTTAAAGTCAGAATCACTTTGTTGATTATAGAGCACTTTCCAGGTCCTGCCTCACAATCTATCCAGGACCTGAGTTGGGGTGAGCCCCAAGCACACTCTACATTTTTTCTTTTCTATTGCTTCTCCTTTCAACCTGAATCCTAGTTTCCAAGGAAGGCAAACATAGGCATGAAGGTGGAAGAAAGCTGTAATATGCTCAGATCAGATCCTCAGTCTGAATAATCTTACAGCCCATTGCAGAACATGGATGCTCTGCTGTGTGGATATAGCTGCTGATGGGTCATCAACAGATGACCTACCTTGATCGGTTAAGACTTCCTCTACTGAAAACAGAAGAATGCTCATGACTAAGGTGCTGTAACACAATGAAGGCAAAAACCGTGACTTTGGCAGAGGGGAGAACCAAGAAACTTCTGTTTTATCTTTTTGCAAAGCCACATACTCACAGACAATGTGATGTATAAATTTTAGACCATGAATTCAGCCTTGAAATGACTGCCAAACAACACTTGGTATGAGTCTGCTGGTAATGGTGTGGGAGAGCAAAACTTTTGTTTTGAGGAAGTGATCTTGCATGCTATTTTTGAGGTAATATAAGAGTGTGGTTGTGCTACAATTAGGATGGTCAAAACCGGATGTCTCCTAAGCTTATTTCATTAGGATGATGAACTTAAAGAGGAGGAGTGTAGAAGTAGGTGGTGACGGTGAATTTTAAGCACAGACAGCAGCTGATGTTCAAAGAGCATCATGGTGTTTATTACAAAAGTGGAATTTGAGGAAAGAAGTCTCCCACATGGAAGACTCCAGCCCTGAAAACACAATGATATGTCTCTGCTAACCTAAACAGATGTGCATTTGCCACCTACTTGAGAAACATATCTGCCTATGGCTGTGAATTCTGACCCTTTGAAAATTTTATAATTATGGCTCATATATGTGAGACAAAAGTAGTTGAGCATTTACCACTAGTCCATATTTTCACATTTTTTCAGATGCACGTTCCGTTTTGAACAAGGAGATATGTTTGTAAAAAGCTTTGTAAGGTTTGCATTTCATGTAGTTAAAAACCTTTATGTTTTTAAGTACTCATTGCAATTCTGAATGTTACAGCTTACCTTGTAATTGGCAACTGTTCTTTCAGAATAAAATTTAAATAACAACAAATATTCTTTACTAATAACAATAAATATCCTTGCTAACTAACATTTAAAACATCACCATTTTCCTGCCCACATTTTTGATCAATGCCTTTAGAATAAAAGTGTGGATGAGGATTAACTTTTACAAGCTGGTGAGTCTGCATTTTTTTTGCTCATTACAGCCACTCTGAAATCTTGACCCTTGCTCAGGAATTACTGCTGGTGGATCTCGCTTGTCTTTTGTTTAGTACAGTGTCATCCACTGTGGTGTCAAATACATAAAATGTAGGATATGGTTATAGAAATATGACTATGACATTTTTTCACTTAAAAAAACCCCAAAACTTAAGTTGTGTTTTTATGGGTTTTTTTTTTTTTTGGGTGATTAAATATTGTGAAGCAGTTTGTGTTAAAACCCCAACAGTGTAATGTCACACCCAGTTTCTTTGAAAACTGTAAGATGGAGACAGAAAGAACTTAAGCCTAATTAGAATTGTGCATAGTATTTTTATTTTTATGATAGTTTTTGTCTTAGCAGTAGGAGAGAGATCCTTTGTGAAGGAAACTCTTGGTTGGATTCCAAAAGTACTTTAAGATTTTTCCATCTTGAAGCAGGAGGAAGTTAGCGAATAACCAAACTCAGAAGAAATTTTAACAACTGTAAATTTTCTGACAATTTGGGAGAATCTATTTCCAAAGGAAGGAGTATGTTTGGTTGGAGTGGAGGTTGGCATTGGACAAGGGGAAGTAGACAGGAATTATTTCCCCAGGTTCTTCAGAGCTGAGGGAAGTTCCAACTTCTTCAGAACGGTGGAGTATAAATTACAATTTATAACTGTACTTTCTTATTTTAGACATCTAACAGAGTTTCCAATTTCTGCCCCAAAATGTTTACCATATGATTTTTTCAGTTCACTTTCATACTATGTGGTTTCATATTATGTGTTTTCATTTAAACTTAGCTTAGATGTAAAATTAGCTCACCTAAATCTATAAATCTAATAGGCAGGCACAAATGAAATGTGAAGAGTTGGTAGAGTTGGTAAAGGTTAAGTGATGTTGCAGAGTAATTTCCTGGAACATCTGCAGCCTGGGGGATTTGAGGATCCCACTGAAGATTGCTGGGCCCAGGAACAACAGTTGACCTTCCATAGATGTGTGATTCAGCAAGTTAAGAGGTTTACTAAATCCCCTTCTGATAATAAACAGTCATTAACTGTCAGAGAAAAAAATTACCAGGACCTTTAATGTTCTTCACTAACAAAATCTACTTCTAATGGGGTTCCATGGCAACATGCTTCAAGTGCCTAAATCGGTGGCTAAAATCCTTTTCTGTGGGAGAGTAGTAGCTCAATTGTATCACTGCAAAGTTACATCTGATTTTCCTGAAGGAAGTTTAATTTAAAAAAAAAAAAAAATAAAATCACACTTCTCAAGGACAGAAGAAACCAGATTAAAAAAAAAAAATGAAGGAAGAAACTCCCTTAAGTGAAACAAGAACTCATCATCTCTAATTAAAACTCTAGGAGTGTCATTTTCTAATAGTGAGTTTCCCAAGACCTGCTAAGTTATACATCTCCTGGATGTTCCTGTAGTACTTGTGTTACAGTGCAATTGCTTTGTACTGGGGAAAACCAACTTCTGGGCCATAATATAATCCCTGCTAAAGATCTAGTATGACTTCCCTTATTTGAAGTTGAAATTGTGAGTGGGTTTCATTATAAAAGGTGAATTGCTCAACACTTCATTGATTGAGGTTGTTTTCTAGTGGTTTGACAGATACCTGGTGCCAAAGAGTGAAATTTAATTTTACTATTTTCTGATGAAAAAGAAATGTGAAAACTATGAAAGACTATTTCTGATGGCTGGTTTTTGGAAAGATAACCTCATAGTGCACAATAAGGAGTGTAATAAAGCAGAAAGAGCTTGTGCACTACACTGACCTATTTAGCCTGTATTTTGTCTGGTTGTGATAATCTGGGATGATACTCCTTAATTCTGCTAAGACTATTTGCAAGAAGCTATGGTCTTTTTTTACTTTTTTAAATGGTTTGAAAGTAATACCATTTTAATGTTGCTGGGTAGTCTGAAGTTTGAAAAGTGGTCATGCTTTGATAACAGTAACAATTGAGAAAACAGTTGGCTTTCCAAAATTGGAAAAAAATGACTCAAATGCTTTTGAGGTGAAATAGTTGAGTTGTTCAGATAGAGGCATCAGTACCTGCCCATATTGGCCTCCCCCAATGCTGCTTTTCTCCTGGAACAAACACCTTTGTCTCTTGTAAACATGATAGCCCCCTTGCCCTATATGGGTTATATTAAAATTACATGGTGGCTGTGATTGACTGGTTTGTTTGCACCTGATTTCAGGGTGAAATTGCAGTTCTCCCCTTCTTGTAATTAGTTTGACACATCGGAGTAAACCAGCTATTGCTGCGTGAAATGTTTCCTATCCTTGAATGTTTTCTCTTTCCTCCTTAGTGGGAAGGTTCATAGTTTTATTCATAGAAACATGCTTTAAGGTTTGATTAATATGGAATAGAAATATTTCCAAATTCATTTGTGTCCATAATTGTGCTTGGGAAGAGAAAAAGGGGGAATTTATATTGTGTATGTATATGTACATTTCAACTTTTGGTTGAGAGAGTAACTTTGGAAGTTGGTCAGTTAAATACCAGATGCCATCCCAGTGCAGAATGGCAAAGTTTGTTACGTCCTGCTGTTGCACATTGAGACTGAACACTTTTGGGTTAAGAAGACTCTGACATTCTGATTTCCCATTCTGCTGTCTTCAGTAATGAATTTTCAATATGCTAATGGAAAGTGTAGGAAAATTGGAAGGAAGAAGCTGGCAGGTAAAGATGACAAATTTATTTTGGCCTTACTGTTGGCTAAAGGAGAGCTGGAAAAGCCAGAGACTGCCAGACAGTGTTTCCTGGCAAGGGGAACTGACCTATCTCATAACTTCAGAAAAAGCGCTCTGCATGACTAGATGTGCTACAAAATTCTTTCTCTTTGCATCTGGGAAATCATTTTGTGGCCTGTTACCATCATTCTGGAGACTGGAATGTTCCTACCTCTGCCACTGATTTATGTCCTGAGCCAAGGTGCAATAAATAAGATTGATGCAGAAAGCCATAGTGATAGTCATCCTTTTCTGTTCTAAGTCTGGTGATTACATAGGCTTAAAGTGAATGTTGCCTTTTCATAGTCCAGTCTCCTTTTTTTGTAATCATTGCTTTCCATTTCCTTGGTACCTACGTGTCCCGGATCAACCTTGACTCCTTGCATTCTGTTGGACTGTGGATGAACAACTCATAAAGAGATTTTGTTAGGCTTTGTGGCAGCTAGACAAACTGTATTGTAGAAGACTACTTTGCAGAAGTTCAAAACAGGCTTGTTCTATTTTTTTCATTTTAATCTTATAAATGACTCTTGTTAATCTTATGATATTACTCCATTTTAAAATAATTTTGCAGAGTCTAGTACCTATTACTGTAGTGCAAGAGCAGTGTGATTTATGACTGGTGCAGTAACTTATTATTTCAGTCAGATTTTTTCCAATTTATTTGAAGGAACACAACATCAGGCAGATAGGACTGGCTAGAAGAGGTAAATTGTTCCTATAAGTCAATTCTATTCTATGACCTAAGTCATACTAACCAGGAAATTAAAAGGAAAAAAACCACATCACCATGAAAATGGTTGTTTTACTATTAAGCTAAATAGTGATTCACTGTGAACCAGTGCTGAAGTGCAATAAATAGGAAAAAGTGGTGTGGCAGTTTTATGTACTTGTATTTTGATGTGTTTTACCTGTTAACCGCACATACTAAACATGGTTGCTCAGTTCTGTATAAACAGTACAAACACTCTGCTAAGGTAGTACTGTGCATGTGTATTAGTTGTTGTCAGAGGTTCCTTTTCATATTGGCTATAATTTCTACTAGCTGATGTATTTTTTTCCAGACTACACAAATATAATTGATTAATGAAGAAAACCCTCATCTAGTTCCTCAAAGAGGATTTATGGATATAGGGGTCTTGTTAGTTTCTTTTAACTTCTGATTCAGGTATGGTAAAGAAATGGTCTTTTGCCAGCCTTTCCATCTCTTCCAGCTTGAGAAGTATTTAGTTCTCTACTTAGCCAAGTTGACTGCTTACTATCCTACTTGGAGGGCATTGTCCTAACTCTACAAAGGTTGGATAAACCTTTCAGCTTATTATCAGTGATATTCTCTTTTGTATATGCTTTAGAGTGCAAAAATTAAAACCCAAAGTGGTTTAGATTATATCTGCTTGAGTGGCTACCTTTTCTGCATGATCCAGCATGGCAGTTGAGTTTAGCTACTCAAGTTGTGGTAACAGTTCTTGACTGTAAATGTCCAAGGACTGCTGGCAAGTCTCTGTGTTATAGGATGGTGGAGCTGGCTTCATCCCTCTTTTGACAGATCTGGCACTGATTGACCTTCCATTGGTAGTCCATTTCTTCACTTTTTGTCTGGAGGAATCAACTTGTATCAAAGATAAGTTCAGAATTAAAGTCACATCTTTTACAAAAATATTAAATCTTTAATTTTCTATTGTTTTCCCAAAGTAATTTATTTCATAGTGTAATTCTGCATCAGTGGTGGTCATGGAGGTCTGTATTTTTTTTCTCTGTTAGTGTTTTTATTTTAGCCTTAGAAACATAGATTCATTGGAAGATTGCTTGGGGCTATTGCAGATGCTCTTTGTGATATCCTGCTGCTTAGTGAAAAGGAGAAGTATTAGATTGCTAACCATTTCATCCTTTCCCTTAGGTGATCTTTTGTGTTAAGAATACTAATAGCAATTTGATTAGAATTTGAGTACTAATAAAAACAAAAGACAACCAGCTTAAACTTTCAGATTCTGTCCCTGCTTTTGTCTCTCTTGTGGTTTGGAAGAGTGCTCTTCAAGGAATGGGGGTGAAGTTTGAGGGAATATGAACCAGGAAGGTAGCCAGCCTGGGAAAACACATCCGTGTTATTCATACTGCACAGCTGCAGGATTTCTGCTGCTAGCAATGTGACTCCTGTAAAAACTGTGCTTCCCAATGCCAATTCTGGTTGCTCTGTAATGGGATGACTTTTAAAAGTAGTTAGGTAACAAGACAGAATCCCTCAGCACTTTCCAGTTTCTCATCAGTGAAAGGGAAAAGTTGGCTATTTTAACTTCTTTCTGATTTATTTATATGCTGAATCCATTTTCTTAGTAGGAACATATCTTGCATTCTGGCATTGCTACTTCACATATGGCTCAAGAGGCTCAGATCAGGTTCCTGAACATGGAATTAATCTCATTCTCTAGCTATTTCTGCATCCCTTCCATCATCCTGACCTGTATGAGATCAATGCCAGGTTTCCGCTGGATTAAAACTTAGAAGAGTCTAGTAATATTAACTCTACCTCCCAGAATTCTACTTAATGTAGATGTTGAACAATGTTTTTGGATCTTGTTTCTAGAAAATGAGTGAGTGGAATAACATGTTAATAGGTGATAATAGGTGGTATTAGGGGGTTTAGGGATTCTTTCAAAAATAAATTGAAACAATTTAATTTATTTTCTTCACAAAGTCATTCCCCACTGACATAGCACTACATACTGGCAATTGCCTTCAGTAAGAATTTTTTTTGTTAATCAGTACTTGGTTGTTTGACATACTTAATAGATAATCAGTGTCGAGATTGGTAAAAGAAAAGGTGAATTTATTAGTTGAACTGAGTTTTCTTTCTTTTTAAATTCACAAAAGTATTTTGGGGTTCCTTTTCTAAGAATGAAGCATTAAGTTTATACCAAATACAAAAATACACATTGAAGTGTAGCTGCTTGGCTCTTTTTTATCAAACCGCTGACTCAGTCTTGCTTGCTTTGGCACCCAGAATAAGAGGCTTAAAGATATTGAATATTACATCTTCCAAGATTGCTTTCAAATCCTGTTTCCTTCTTGGCTGTTGTAGGAGATTTCAAACATGAACTCTCTACATGAACTCTATACATCTGTTAACTGTTTATGTGCAGAAATGTACAAATACAAATCATGTGATAACATGACATCAGTCACATTAGATGTTGCCTGCTCTGTCTGCTAATTCAAAAAGGTAGACTCATGTGACCTAGCAGTTGATCTGAAGTATGTGACTATATAATTGTGTTGCTTATTTATGTTGTTTCAGGTTATTGTAGAAAGTTTGTATGCTTCACTTAAGAGGATGATCAACTCTGTAGCATATATCTTCTTGCTGATGTTCTCCCTTCTATTCTCCCTTCTGTTGAACTACAATGCCTCCATTTTGCCCAATGAGATATTTATTTTGGTAGCAGTTGAGCAACAGTTAAGCAATGCATTCCCAAGGTGCTTCTCCCCTGTCTTTTTTATAATCTCTGTTTAAGCTTGGATGTATGATAGACCTACTCAACTCGGTATCAAGGCGTCAAAGTAGTTCTCTACGTAATTCTGATTCCTTTTTTCCTCTAATGGAGGAGAGCATGTGCTCCCAGAAAGAGCAGTGGTAATGTAGATTGTTCTTATTTTCACCACTGCTGTTTGATTGTGACAAATGTCTGTGAAAACTGTATAGCTGATCATTCAGACAAATACCAGTTTTAATGGTAAACAAAGATAGTAGCCTGCTTTTATAGAAAGAATGCATCTTTGGAACCACACTCTGAAAATAATAAGAGAAGAACTCCTGAAAAAATACTCAAGATGGAAGATGTCTCTCTCTGCTACATCTCAGTTTTTATGTGCAAAGCTGTAGTGGCTGCCCCTGGAGACATATACCAATGGAGGGAAAACTCTTCATCAGTAAACATTTTGGATATCTCCTTGCTGTTTGTCTCCTGATACACCAAATGTGTATGTAATAGAAATGAGCTGAAGGACTTGAGACTCTCGAGTCTCTAACTTAGGTCTTTAACTTTCACTGTCAGGGAGATACATCTTCTCTTGCTCCACAGCTGCCAATATGAAAGATTTTCATCTGTCGTATTCCACTGACATAAAAATATAGTTTAAATATAGTATTGGACTCTATGGTGGTTTTATACTTGTCACTGCTTTTTATTGTCTTATTCATCATTCCATTTCTTAGCTACTTGAAAAGGGCGCTACTAAAAATTGCTGCTATTATTTTTTACTTTATATATGACTCTTGTTCTGGAGCATTGCTGCTTGTCACAATCTGCCTTTTCCAGTGACTCTAACTGAAACCCATAGATAAACGTTTCTGTTTTTCCAGGAGTTTTATGCAACTGAAGTCAGATACTGGGAATTTGGACTCTCATGTTACCCACCCACCCTCCATGGTCACTCCCTGTATTTCATCAGGTCCATATCTTTGTGTTTGGTGGTCCTTTAGAAAATGCCAAAACATTTTAGGATGTTCATCATACCATGGCCATGGGTTTAGCCTCTGGGCAGTTCAGTCTGGGTGGTTGCGCAGCTGTTGTTATAAGGATAGTGGTGCTTTCCTCTGTGCAATCACTGTCAGTTCCAAAGCAGTAGTATTTTTGTTCATTCTTAAATTTTTAAGAAGACAAAAGTGAAAGTATACAAAGATTTAATTGTTAATATTAACTGAGATAATTTGACCTGTTCAGTATTTAGTTGAGTAAATGCTAATGCTTCACAGTGGTGCAGCACATTTGGATAATGTTAAGGAGTTATTCCAATGTAAAATGGATGAACGCCTACAAGGATACAGGAAAGGGACTCTTCATCGGGGACTGTAGTGATAGGACAAGGGGCAATGGGTTCAAGCTTAAACAGGGAAAATCTAGATTAGATATAAGGATATTTACTTTGAGGGTGATAAGGCACTGGAACAGGCTGCCCAAGGAAGTTGTGAATGTCCCATCTCTGGAACTGTTCAAGGCCAGGTTCGATAGAGCCTGGATCAACCTAGTCTAGTGGAAGGTGTGCCTGCCTATTTCAAGGGGGGTTGGAGCTAGATGATATTAAGGTCCTTTCCAACCATTCTATGATTTTATATAATTGAGTCATGAATATTTTACTTTCTGTTGCATTTGTCACACAAATCCAAGTCATGCCTCCTTGTTTCACCCTTTGGATTAGAATTCTCTGGGTTTTCTTTGGTATGTTGTCCTCTAAAATAAAGTACTATCACTGGTCAGTTTATTTTGTGCCTTACAGTACTGTCTGTTCTTACAAAAGCTTGTGTTTATGGTTTTATATTATTTCATAAGAATCCCAGTTTATAGTACAAGCAGTAAGACTTTGGCTTGGATGGTAGCAGAGGACATGTTGGTAATACAAATCCTGAAGATTGCAACAAGATTCAGAAGTTGAAAGCAATGAAAGAGGTTATTGCTGCACAAGTTGGGGAGGAACAGTTCAAAAGTAATAGCGCCAGTGTGGCTTCATCTTAGTGTACTATGTAAATGTGCTGTATGCATCATGTAAAATTGTTGCTGGAACCTGACATGGGAGAGGAAGAACACAGCTGAATTTAATATGTTCCTCACTCTGGGCTGAATGTATGACATGGAGCGTTAGAGCTGATGCAGGAGCTGACCTTATCAAAGGAGAAAATAGTTTAAAAAATATATGGATCTTCCTAATATTTTTATGTGAGAGCATGGGGAAAAACTTACTTGTGTCTGGAACACGATAATCGATTTCTTTTCGTATTTTTTGGCCTGGTTAGTTGCTGTTTTACTACTCTTGAACAGTGCAGCAAGTCCCTCAGTTTTAGTGGTGGTTTAACTTTGCCAAAGAAATTATGTGAATGCAAGGCATACCCATCATTATTTAATTTTTTTATATTAAATTACCACTTGGATAGGTAGGAGCTGAGGGTGTGTCTGTGTCCTGTATGAAGAAAAGGAAGTGCACGGGAATGTGTGGAGCGATGGGATAAAAATTAAGAGGAGAATTAGGAAGATTTGGCAGGCTGTGCATGTAAATCACACTCTGAAAATCCTGGTCTTGAACCAAGACTTCTTGAATGGAAACAGAAGTAGATGCATCATAAAAATTTAATTCTAGCTTTACTATTTCTGTACATTTCAATATCAGAATAGTCTGTTTCCTGTAAGCTCTGTAGGCAGATATTGTTTATTAGAGGGAGTAATCACTGCAGAATATAAATAACTTGCATTAATATGCAAATTCATATGCGTAGCATGGGGAATGTCATTACATGTTTCCTTTGTAACTTTAAGATGCCTGTTACAAGAGGTTAATGATAAAAATGTTCAGATGAAATAGTAGGTGTACATGGTTCAGCTTTTCACCTGCAGCTTACTAGAATGCATCCAGCCAGGACCCGATAAACAACTAGCCCCTGAGGGGCCTTCTTTCCCCACTTTCTTTTCTTCAGCAGGCAGTTCAGCTGTAGTGTTGTTGGACAGCCAAAGACAAACACAGAAGTGCTACAGTAGTTACCTAGACTCCCTCTTGGTTTTGCTCAAGATGGATGTGATCATTCAAGTGGTCCCTGTCCTTTCTCATGCCCCTTTCTGGCATAATAAAGTCATTTCTCCTTCTTGAACTACTTCAACCAGAACAGGTTTGCATTTGTTCTTATTTCATCTGCCAGCTGTGATCTGCCTTCCCTCTGCAGGGAGACAAGGTCACTTGAACTTTCCACTCAGTCTTGGGTGGCTTGTTCACCCCATCAATTCTGGGCCCTAAGAAGGGCTGTTACCTTTTACTCTTTTCTGCATTGTGCTGTAGAGGGGACTTGGCAGGCTACTGGATGAGCCATGCTGCAGACATCGTGTGTCAGTATGGTGCTAATTAAATCCCTGATGGTGAGAACCAGGGGGAGCAATGCCAGATGCCTTCCCTTACTGAAAGCTATTTTCATGTCTAGAAAAGTGCAAGAGAACTGTAACTTGTGTTTATAAGTGCACTTGCAGAAAAAAAAAAAGCTGCTGAAAAAGGCAAAGAAAATTGTGTTTTCCAGTTCTACGAAGACGAAAGCTGGGTTTAGAGAGTTTAACTGATTGTAAGTTACAATACTTAAGCTTTTGTGGCAAAGAACAAATATAAACAAATCTGTTTGTTTACTGGTAGTAAACTCTGCTGCCATGATCTTTAATAACAGCATGTGTGCAACCAGATGATGTTCTGTTGCAGTGAACTAAAATCAGCAGATTAAATTTACCCTACTGTAAACATGAAAGCCACTTATTAAAAATGGAAGAACATTTGCTTTTAAAAATAAGGAACCCCTCCCCCAAATTAAACTAATTAAAATTAATTAAAGGATTACCTTAAGACAGCTACAAAGTGGCTATAAAACTTAGGGTGAAGATGTGACATCTGTCTTCAAGAGTTCTTGTGTTGGTTTTGGCGCAGCAAGGCTGTTCTCAAACACCTCTAGGACATGTGAGTAAACGTGTTTTGTAGGTGGAGCTATGACCTTTAGGTGCAACTCAATTACATTATCCAGGTTGTCTCTTATGTATCCATTCTTTCTGCTGACTTTCACATAACATGGAGGAGAAAGGGTGCATTCTGTTTGGATGAAAAATGCTTAGGGACAACGGCATCAGAAGAACGAAAACACAACAAAGAGACGGTTAATGGCAAAAAAAAAAAATAAAAGGCAGAATAGTCTGTGTGGTGGAGGGAAGCAGGAGACTAAGAATAGGATATTTAGGAGGAGATGGGAGTAAAGAAAGGAAAGTCACAGAAGACCGTATAGTTGCAGAAGAGGACTGAGACCAGCTGCAGTAATGGGTGAACAAAGGGCTTTGAAGAATATGCCCTGGAAGCTGAGTGCAAGAATTCTTGGTCTGCACACAATTTTTCTGTCCAAAATACATTGGAACTGCAGACAGTCTGTGTCATCCTCCTTTCGTGGCTATTCTGTGCAGAAGATAGAAAGGACTTTTTATTGTTACAATTTACTTCATCAGGCAAGTGGTGGAAAAAGCAGGCCCGTGTCTCAGTGGAATAGTTTAATATTCTGTTTCTTCAGTTGTAAGGTAGAAGTCTTTCCTAAAAGGCTATATGGTTACAAATCAAGTGCTCAGACTTGGAATAGGAATTGATGATATTAAAATTGTAAATCCAAGGTAAAAATTTCAGCAGATCTTTACAGTTAGATCTGACCAAAAGAGTACACAAGTGGGCCTTTAAAACAGTCTAAGTAGGTGTTAATAGCACTCGTTAAAATTTAACTGCTGGATTTAAAGGGCTTGTCTATATCCGGATTCCTTGGGGTGGAGGGGGTGCTTCCAGAAGAACGGTTTATTTCCATTGATCTTAATCCACTGTAATCTAGTTTGTCTGTCCATTCACTTTAAACTGCAAGAACATAAGGCTGTGGTATTCATCAATTTAGGCAAGATTTGTTTAAAAGTACTTTTAAAAAGTTGTCTTGTTTCTTGTCTTTTCAGTTTATTCTCCTATGAGAGTTAGGCAATCATTAAAACAAACAAAAAATAGAGCAGCATTTCTGAAGTTGCACATTTAAAGTTGCAGCAAAGCTGCTAGCAGTATCCTAGAGATCAACACGTGCATTGGGAGCTGGTTCAGAGGAGTTGTGCCTAACTCCTAGGCAGCGTGGGCCTTGTAGGTGCCCTCTGAATTACTGAGGATGTCTGTATGGCTACGCTACAGCTTCCCATCTCACTTCCTTCCCAAACCAGTTGTTATTTTGTTGTTTATGGGTCTTTCACCATAGTTGCTAGGGTGGTGAAACTGTGCTAAATTTAGTATTGGAGGGAGAAGTTCTTTAGGACAGTTTTCCAGAGAAGGGCCTTCACTGTTTTATTCTGGAATGATATTTATCTTCTCTGACTCCATTGCATTACAACTTTGCATTTAATTTTCTTATTAAATCATAAACATAATTTTTAATATATTTGGCATATATTAAATATATATAAAAAGTTATGTATAATTTTATTTAAATACCTGTGCTCTTGAGCAGACATCGCTTCATCTTGCCTTGCTTTCTGTACTCATTGCTGATGAACTGGCTGGTACAAGTGCGAACGGAACTGTAAGGTTATATTCATATGTTTCCTTTAACCTTATCTCTGTGGGGGCTTTCATTTAAAACAGTTCTCGCAGAAGTGTTGCCTAAAAGTAAAGAAATCAAAAAAAGATGTTTGCAATAGCTGTCTGTTCCTGTGGCTTTTTTGAGTGCATAGCACAATGAAAGACAATCAGTGACTACCACAGTATAAACAAGCTAACAAAGAAATACAGTAAAATGTTATTATCCTTTTCCTGTCTTTCCCCTCCGAACTTTCCTTTGCATAAGACAAGGAAGTGAAATACAGTTCGTGCTCTGGTGCAAACACAGGGCCCAGTGAAGCAGTGGGGCAGATGCAGCCAAGTTCCCCATCAGAGTACAGTAACAAACTGCTTATCCAGTGCTTACAGGCAGGAGCAGAGGACATGCTGTCTGTAGGGAAAATATGTGAATAGCTTTGGTGTGTTTGCTACTCATTTTCGTATAAAAAATATGCAGTTTTACTTAGCTATTTATTTAGCTGTGTTTAGTGGGAGTATGAGATTTTCCAGCGTGTTCACAAAATGCTGTAAAAACATTTAATGTGGCCATTAGCTAGTACTTCTTGGTACTGGCAGTTTCTAAAAATGTACAGCCAAGGGCCAATGGCTTTGTTACTGCTTTTCATTTATCATCACTTTATTTCTGATATAAGTTTTAGGGTGTTTTGTTTTCAAGGTGATTTATTTTGAATATGGGCGTGTTTTTATATTTATAATTCTTCTTTCTGAGGCTGTCTAAGCCAGCCACTTTGAACAGGGCATGAGCTTCTGTTTGCTGTTGGCAACCATGACTCATCTGTGCTATTTTTAACACTGCAAAAACGAGTGTATTTTTTTTCCCCTCAAATGATTCTGTTCTCTTTTTTTCTCACCTATGGTTGTGGTTTTCACTTTATTTACTGTCAATCTGGAAGCCTGACTTATAGGTCTGTAATCCAGCAAGCTGCCTAGAGTTGAGTATTTCAACAATTGCTATTGTGTTGTAACTGGAGCTGTTATCATAGGGTGACATTCTTGCCCTTTATTAGTCAGTCAGCTTTGTGCAGCTGTTCTGGGTGGCATTTGGGGAGATCCATCACACCTAGAGTGTCTATGGGCCCCTGAAAACTGAGGACTGTTTCTGCTGTAGTCTGATAAAGAAGAAGGAAAAAAAAATGTTAAACCCAACAAAAAGGTATATCCCTGACAGGATTATGCTTGTAAACACGTCCAGAGTCCTGTTGATTTGGTTCACTCAGTACATCCAAAGCAAAAACTTGAAGACAAACTTGGGTTCACTTTTTTTTTAACCTCCCTACTAATATTGTCAGAGCCAATCTTAAGAATATTGTTCCTTTATAAATAATATTTCACAGAAGCTGGAACATCTGTTGTGATTACCATTCTAACAATGCAAAATCCAGGTTTTCTGAATGAGCTTCCTCTCAGTGTCATGTATCCCTCAGGGATTTTAGAGGCAATCCTCAGCACAGCATAATTACTCCAAGAAAATACTGTTCTGTCTGGGAGACTGGCCTCTGATCCTTCTATAGGCTTTGTAATATTAATAAATATTTTTGCCTTTTTGTGATGGTATACATCCTCAGTAAGCCATTAGCCTGTAAAATGTTTGCCTTTGCAAAGATAACAGTGCCTGTTAGACACCTTTTTCATTCCTTACTTTTTGATTGTTAATGCTCAGTAATCTACTTCTTCAGTTATAGAATTGTAATGTTTCAGAAATCTCTTCTAGCACAAGCATCCTGGACTTATGCTTGAAAGATCTTGCCCTGCTCACTGGTTTGTAAGTCATAGATCTCTGCTGCAGCTCTGCTCCAGTTACTCCTTGTTTCACGTGTGTGGTCTGTATAATTGTGGATCTAGTATTCTTCAATGTGACTTACAGGAGTTGATACTCCTTGTGGTAATACATAGCTGTAAGAAATATACAGTCCCCTTCTAGCATGAGAACAGTTACAGAAGATCTCTGTGTTGGGGCTTTGCTGGATCATATCTGTTTGTGTTTCACAGAGCATCTTTGCCCAATATAAGTTCCATTCATACCTTCATTTTTATTAGCAAAAAATCTTGCTGGTGTTGTAGGAGAGCATTTAATCAGGTCTGTTATTTCTCTGTAGCTGTACCTTATGTGAAAGAATACAAATTTCATGAAATTCAATAAGCTGCAGTGGGTGTAGAACAATTTTAATGTGTAGAACAAGACAGTTGTTAACAAAATCCCACTCAGTTGCAAATAAATTTCCCTCCTCCCCAAGCTGTAGTCAGCCTGCTACTGCAGTACTGTAAAATCAAGTACTTCACATCTTGCCAATGTCTTGTGACTGGTAGACTCTATCTTATTTCATTACAGTAATTTCAGACAGTAACTCATTTGATCCTTTTATCTCGGGCAGTAACTATTTGAGGCTTACATATGCTCTTAACATTTTAATAAATAAAGCTCCTCCCTTTAAAGGACTTTGAGACTTCTATGGACTCTTAGATGGCACTTGAGCTTGCTTTTAGTAATGTAGTTTGGGTAATACAACAGTTCAGCTAGGGAGCTTGGTTCTCAATGGTTGACCTATGTGACTAGGTGCCATAAGCTGACTTTCTTTATACCCTTCCGTTTTCCCTTTGACTGCATTGGCCCTGGCCATGCCTACAAGCTGCAAAAACAGCCATTTTGGCCTAACAGATTCTGTTTGTGGTGGTTCTTGTATGTGTTGCTGCACAAGTAAGACAAGGCTTCAGTTTGTTCCTTAGTACTGTGATGACGTGGAAGAACAGAGCTACATAGAGAGGAAAGAGATAAGGCCTGTTCAACCTAGTCTTCATATGTTAACCTTCACAGAAGTTTCCTCTTGGTTTCAGGGAGTGGGTCTGGCTCTATCAGCTGTCTATAGACTTTGTCTATCCCACTGTCTGTTATGTGTTTCTTTCCTATTTGAATAACAACAGCATGAGAAGGCAAATCTTTTCCATGGCTGAATACTTGGTTCTGTTTATTTTTGCCTGATTCCTGCCATGGGTTCTTCTTGAAGCCCCTTTCCTCCTCTGCAGTCATTCCTGTCACTTGGTTTCCTTTCATCAGCTCTGTCACGTTTTCTCATGTGCCAGGGACCCTCCTCCTTGACTTTGTGCTTGGCTGGAGTGTGTCAGTGTGCAAATTCTTCAAGTCACGGGCTAACCAAGGTTCCTGAGGCTTCATGATCATTTCTGTTTTTGAGATGTCAAATATCTGTGTATAAAAGCACTGTTAATTCTATATTAAAATAATAAAAAAAAAGCTATTAGAACAAAATCCATTTATAGTCCAGTAATTTTTGCAAAGACTAAAAATACATCATAACTTGGCCGGAGAGGCAAGTTTTGGTCTGGCAACCACGGTGGTGGTAATCAATCTCTCCGCTTGGGACATGCAGGTGGCATGTCACTCAGCCTGCTCTCTGTCTCAAAGTACATTTGACTTCTTAAGGTTGTATTTCATCTCTTCACATAGCACAAATCTCCTATTGAATACAGGTTTAGAGATCTAGGGGGAGCAAGGCTAACATGGAATAAAATCATTGCAGTGGCTAGGTTGGTGGTGATTTTTGTAATCTGGTTACATGTCTATATTCTGATCTAGTGTTCTTCCCAGAACTTGGAGTTTTCTGAAATACTTGCATTCTAGTTACATTTTTCATCATTTCTCTCTACCTACAAACTAAGCTTGAAGTACATTATTATGTATTTCAGAGTTCCAAGAGAAAAACTTGATTCTCTCCATTCTACCATATTGTTTTCCATCATCCCATGAGATGAAAGGAAATATAACAGAAATTTGAATAACAGGAGTGAAGAAAATCAGCTAGCACAGAAGTCATCATATGCACATTTTTAGTCCTCTGAGAACAGAAATTGGCTGTCAAGGTTTTGGTGAATAATTAATGTTTTGCTGAGTTGATAATACAGAGTATGGCCTTTAAGACATGGGAGTAAGGCTGTAACTGAAAATTTGGCTACAGAAATCTTTCAAAGGTTTTGGGGATGAAAGGCTTAAAAGGCTTAATTATTTCAGAGTAAGAGGAGATGGAGCTCATGAGTGAGTAGTGACTTCCAGTAGAGAGATGTTGTACTATTGCACTTATTTGGTGTTATAATTAGTGTGAAATCTGTGTAACTTTACACTTCTGGCTAGGGAGCTAAATTCAAAGAAGGACCTTTTGGGGCTCTTTGGCACCAATGATTTTTGTAAAGCAAGCTTGCATTAGCTAGTGTGTCAGTACAACTTATACTGAAATTTGTCCAAGTATGAAATAAAGGTATGATAAGATACGCAGATCTTGTATGTATTTCCAGTTCTCCAGATGTGAAGGATCTGAAGGATGCTGGAAGTCCCTTCAAACTCTGGCTTGTGGACACAAACATTTCAGATAATTGAAGCTTCTTTGCTGTTGAATAAAAGGTAGCATCTGTGTCTGGAAGCAAAATCTGATTAACTTCTTTTGTCTAGATTTGTGAGAAAGATCCTGTTCATTATGCAGGTCAGAAAGTGATTATTCTTTAAAAAGTGTAGGTAAATCAGATGGGAGGAGAAATTTCTGAAAACTATATGGAGAAAGCATACTGCAAGCCAAGCAGGTGTACGTGTTTGATCCAAATCTTTAGAGCTCCAACCCACCGAAGGTCTTGTCGCAGCTGGATTCTTTTGGTCGCTACTTGTGCTATTTCATAATAGTTTGGCTATAATTTTTAGAGCTTACAATCTTTTAATCTTTAAATACATTCAGTATTTCTGAGCAGTCTGGTCCATCCTTGTGACTTCAGCCAAAATTAAACTTCTTGTCATATTGATTCACAATTTTCCTCACGTTCAATCACTTCTATTTTTTTGTCACTGTTGAGAGCACTTACCAGGTTGCTAATGCTGAAACATGTGACTCCTCTCGGATTCTTATTCTCTAGTTTCAGACTACAGAGTGCTTCTGAAACCTTGTCTGTCTTTCTATGTGTGCAGCATAAGCTGTCCTCTAGAGAGATCTGAGTCTTGTAGTGACTGTCATAGGTTCTACGTTTATGCTACTCCAGATGCCAAGCTTAAGCAGTAATTTCAGCACGTTTTCACTAAAATCATAATTTTGCTATTGTGTTGTCATTCAGTCTTCTTCATCTATAAAATGTACAAGCTTCTTGTCTTTATCATCAGTGCCACTCACAGCTCTCTCTGCCTTATCATTTCTCGTTCCTTAAATTTTCCTGTTCTTTAGTCAGTGCCATTTTCAAAACTTTGTGCATTGTTCATACATTGCTCTTTATCAGTCATTCTGTGTGCAGTGCCTTCTCAGAATTGATCTTTTCAGGTCCTTGAAACCTTAAAATCTCCATGGTGGCACTTCTCTTATCGATGGGACAGCACGGGGCTGCTATTAATGTGAAGTCCTCAGCAGTCCATTGACCTTTGAATGTGGGTAAAGGAGGGTAGTGTACTTACTGAGATGGGTTTAGGCATCCCAAACTCTAGGGGATCAGAAGAGCAAAGGTGTTTCATCTTTTCCAGAACTGCCTTGGTGCCTCTACCACTGAGTAAAATCCAAACCAGGCTGGTTCTGGTGGTGCAGTTAGAGCAAATGGGAAGGTGCATTTAGGTGGTTAGTAAGTTCAATGAAGAAATAGGTGTCTGCCCCAAGCTGCACTGACCCCTTGTTCAACAGGTGTTAGTACTGTTGCAGGACTCGATAAATCATTTTTGCATCATTATCATGGGTGATTCAAATGATACTGTAAATTTTCTAAATCAGTACATGCTGCCATGGCTATGGGAAGGAAATGGATCATTGAATGAAAGATGTCATTTTAATTGCTTGCTTATGTGTGGAAATTCACTTTCAGAAAGAGAGGTAATTATTTCAGGATAATTTTTATGGGACTAAATTAGCACTATTATTCCTTTCTTTGTATCCTGAGTTCACAGCTTTTACATTTAGTTTCAGAGCACTAGCATAGCCACATAGAGAAATTGTGGTTTATGTTTTTTAACTGTCATTGTTAGGGTGCTTGTTTCATAAAGAGCAGGAGTTTTATAATGCTACCAAAGCTCATACAGGACTTTACTGCTCTCTGTAAAAGTTGCAAGTTAGAGATACATTTTGATACAGACTGTGAATATGTGTGGTAAGTCTGTTTAAATGGGGAAATGCTTAAACTGGACAAATGCTTCGCAATTTGCATGTTTTAGATTCTGAATTACCGAATAAAAATTTAAGAAAGGTAATTTGATGATTGGGGCTGCCTGTCCAGGTAATTCTCCACTTCACCCCCCCCCCCCCCCTTGTTTTCAGCTGCTGTCCACTGCTTTTCCAGATGTTTATGCAGCTGTATATTCTGTATAGCAGCACTGTATTTGAAAAGCAGGCACACCTCAGTCTTGAAGTAAACAGTTTTCCTATTTTCCTACTAAACATCATTTTGCACATCTCGGCGTGATAGCTCACCTGACTGGCTGCTTTTTACATGAATGAAAGTACTGCTTTGCTAATAAGTCTTTATGAAGTGGATTAAGACTATAGATATTTCTGGTGAAACAATGTATGTGAAACAGTTCAGCTCAGTGAAATCGTTTACTTTGGTTTTGATGTGGTAATCAACAAAAATGGTCAGTGTTTGGTTGTGTGTTTTTTTTTTTTTTTTTGTAGGTTTCTTTTAAAAGCAAAGTCTGTTTTTTGGGCTCGGTCTTCAAATGAAATTGGCTGGGATACTTTTGTTTCAATATTTTACTATTTTATTTATGTGAGCTGGCATTAAATCACTGGGAGTCTGGGAGTGGTTTCAGAGTGTGTGTGTTCTTTGTCTTCCTGCAGCACAGAAAACAGCCTAGTAGTTCTTTTATGTTTCTTTGTTGTAGAGGAGAATCTGTTATTGTTCATGAAACTGAAGGGAGAACAACGCGTGAGTGTGCTGGTGGAGATGAATGAGGAGCAGTTTCATATATGGCTGTAGTGTAAACATGAGCTGGTTTATTTTATTCTTTAAATGCCCAGGAATCCAGTTTCTTGTTCTGGATATCTTGATACTGCATGCAAACCAAATTAATCTCCTTTAATGTAAGTGTAGCAGAGAGTGTGAAGATTAGAGGGGAGAGCAAGACTTCCTGATTTAACCAAACCCAACAACACTGATCTCTGCCTGTACCCTGCCTTTTCAACCTCTCTCTTGGTTATACCAGTGAGTATATTCAGGCACTTTGTGTGCTGCATTAAAGTTTCATAGCTTGTGCTGCGGAAGCTGTGAGGTAAACCGTGCTATTCAGAGGCTATGTGTGTCACATGGAAGCATTACTGTTCTCCCTCCAGTTCTTCATGCTCTGTGGCAGTCTGGAGTTAGCACAACCACTGCAAGCACAGGACTTCAAAGGCTGGCTGAACAGTTTGAATAGGCAGTGCTGATCTGGGTCTTTTCTTGTTTCAGGACCTTTCCATGGATTTCTTGGAATGTATCCCTCTGCTTTTTCTTTAAGGGAGAGTGTAAAAAGTGGAGCAGCAGGAGTTGATCAAAGGGCAGACAGTGTAGATCTCTGCTGGCTTTCAGGGGCTTAGGGAAAATGACTGCAGTTCCCTTACTGTAGTGCTGCTTACTGCAGTGACCTGAGTTGCACTAGATTGGTGAAATAGGCTTTAGTCTCATCAGCCTTTCGCTGTTTGGTTAGGTACGTTTTTACAGTATAGGATTTCTGCTAAAACTTGCACTAGCATTTTAAAATATACAAGCTGCTCTCTGGTGTTGCAGAGACGCATTTTTAATTTGTACCAAAACTTCCTGTCACTTTTGGTCCACCAGGGATCAATATTGGGCCTAATGCTGCTTAATGTCTTCATAAATGATCTGGAAGATGGGATCAAGTGTACCCTGACAAACTTTGATGACAATACCAAATTGAGCTATGAAGAGGATACTTTGGAAGGGAGGGACACCCTGCAGGATGACCTGAATAGGCTTGAAGAGTGGTCTAACAAGAACTCAATGAAGTTTAACAAAGACAAATGTAAGGTCTTGTACCTAGAAAAACATAATCTAAGAGTGCAGCACAGGCTGGGATCCGCTTTGCTGAGGAGCAGCTCTGTGGAAAGAGACCTGGGTGGACAGCAAGCTCAATATGAGTGAAGGGTGTGCAGCTCGCAGCAAAGCGAGCCAGCAGGTTGCTGGTTTGCATCAACAATGGTATCACTGGCAGAGATAGTCATTATCCTGCTCTACTCAGCACTTGTCAGGCCACACTTGGAATACTGTGTTCAGTTTTTGTCGGATGCGGACAGGCTGGAGAGGGTACAGAGAAGGGCCACAAAGCTGATTAAAGGACTGGGAAGCCTGTCGTTTGAGGAAACCGTGAGAGATTTTGTTCAGCCTTGAGGAAAAAAAGGTTCGGGGGAGACCTTGTCACTGTGTTTTAGCATTTAAAGGGTGGCTACAAAGAAGTAGCTACAAAAGGCTACGAAGCCACTCCCTTTTTACAAGGAGATACATGGAAAAGAAGAGGGGGTAATGGGCACAGTTCCTCCTGGGGAGACTCAGGTTGGACACAAGAGGAAAATTTTTCACAATGAAAGCAATCATCCATTGGAATAACCTCCCCAGGGAAGTGGTTCCCCAACACTGTTCACTTCTGACATTTGGCTGGGCAAGGGTGCTTGGATATCTAGTCTAGGTCATGCTTTTACAGAGAAAGGTAGGACCAGATGATTCTTGAGGTCCCTTCCAGCTTGTTCTTCTGTGATTCTGTGGATTGCTCTAGTGATCTGAACCCACAACCAACCAACAAAAGACTCCAACAACCTAAGCCTTTTGTTGGGGTGTTAATCTCAAAAGGGGTGATAGAGCCACAAGTCAGGAGGTGCTGTGATACATCTCACAGGAGAGGTTAATGGCTACCAAGATGTTTCTCTTTCTTCTTTGACTTTGTGCAGGTTTTAGATGTCTTTATAGCTGGATGTGATGTTTTCACATGGGTCTTCTCTCTCTCATAAAGGCAGGAATCAAATAAATGGAACAGGCTTATAGGGAACCACTGTTATTTCATTATTTCCTTGCATTTCTCCTGTGGCCTGCTATTGATTTCTCATTTAATACTTTAGCTGTAAACTTTCAGGGGCTGAGACCCATGTCTGATTTATGTTTGTAAACATTTTGGAGCACTATGGGACTGGCAGACACTAGAAAATGTTTTTTTTTAGCTCATTTCATGTCTCATACCTCACATTAGATATTTAAGTACACTAGCACTGCAGAATGATGGCTGATCAAGGTCCTATGAGTATGAGGTAATCCTTGGGCTTCCTCTTGATTTTCACATGTGCACACACAGTCAAATAACAATATTTCTTCCACACAGATGTGGGAATATTTAAATTCCTGCAAATCAAACCAGAAGTATAGTTCTTGTTAAAGTAGTTGAAGATTTACATAGCATGCATAGGACTGTAGTTTTTAGGCAGCAGAGATTTTATGCAACTGAGTTAATCCCCACATTTCAGGAGCAGGCCAGTTGAATTCTTCATCTTGCTTCCAGCATACATGGAAAGAAGTAGTGGCAGAAAGAAGGTCTAAATGAAGATTTGATGAGTGCAATTTCTTCTTGAGCCAGATGGGTGTGCAATTAGCAAATTTTTGAATGTTTTCAGGACACAAAGTGTTTACTTCCTGCCTATTGTGGTTTCATGTTTGCCTGCCCCTCTAGAGTTGAGGTGTGGTGTGTTACAGAGTATCACAAGTTTAATGGTGAGCCAGTCATTCTTAGGGTTCAATTTTTGTGTGATCTGTATTTTCACTGAGGTGGTTGTAGCTCTGTCAGAGTCATTGGGAGTTCTATGGTTGCTTTCTCATTTGCAATTAGAATTAAACTCTGACCTCCAAAATATCAAAGAACCTTACTGTGTTTCTAGCAAACTATGATGCTAACAGAGAACAATATTGTGTGTTATGTCTTCCGTCTTTCTGCTTCAGCAAATATCTTAATATCAGTCTATATCAGTCTTCATGATGAATGTTGAAGTTACAGTCACACATAACTGACATTCATGCTGTCATGCATGATTTAATATAGCTGGGAAGCAGGTAGTTTCAAAACTGTAAAGAGTTTAGCCACAACAGTCCTCATCTTCCTAAAATGAAAAATCTGTCTGTTGCTTAGGTGGTGAATTCATGCTCCCAAGTACTGCTGTTTTACTACAGTTATCCAAAGTAGATTGTTAAGGAGTGTCCATAGTTCATCAGCAGGAGCCTGAGGTCTCCCTTGGGGCTAGGAGGGAAGAATACCTAAGCCATATGGACAATTTGAGCTTCCTGTACTCCAGGGGAGTCGTCTTCTTATTGATCCATGGAGTTCTGAGATCTTTGCCTTCCATCGACTCAGGGAAACTGCACTTAATTGTTTGCATATAAAATTAGGTCTTTTGTATAAGAAACAATATATGAACAACTGGTGTGTGTATGCAAATGGAGGGGATGATGCAGCTGATGGTACAATTTCACTGACTCTATGTTTGAGTCCTGGTAAGATCAACAGATTGTTTTGGGGATATGAGTCTAAATGTTGCATTTCATTTTACAGCAGGGTAGCAGCATGTTTTTCAGTGTGTTTTGGGAAGCCTTTCACAAGAGCTGCTAGCAGAGCAAATAGAATAGTTTACATGTGACTAAAGACTTTTTTTATTTTGCAGGCATTTTAAATTCATTGCAAGTATACTGCTAACACAACAAAGCAATTAATTTCAGATTTTGTGATCTTTTCTATTCATTTTAACAAACTAACATGCTAATCAAACATCCTTGTATTTAGTTATGAAGAATTGCAGCATTTCAAAGATAGGTATAGTTCCTGATCACATTTAAACTTCTATAACATTTTAAGTCTTCTCCCCAAGAATTAATCTGCAGTATTGTTTCATTGCTTCACTTATAGGGCTGGGAACCTGCTGAAGTGGGTCACTGGAGATGAGTGAACAAACATGCATTAAGTATATCATAGATGAAAGAGTGATATCTTTGGATTCTGCTTGCAGCTGTTGCAGTCAAGACAACTTCATTGGGAACCCCACTTAAGGGACAACTGCTTGTAACGTAAAATGAAATGCTGCAGTTTCCCAGTTTATTTTCAGTATTGCTCATTTTTAGTATGTGTTTTCCTGCAACTTGTATAAAATTGAGCACTTCCCAGTCTTCGTTGCACTTACATCTGTAGTCAGTCTAATTCACATTCTGCCTATGGATTAGATTGTGTGTTTCTTTGAAGAACATTTTTTTCAGGAAACATTTGCATTTTAAAAGCTAAATGCATACCCACAGAGATTTTTTTGACAAGCAAAATTTGCAATACTATTTTGTGAAAGAGAAAAAAAAATACTCTGCTTGAAAAATGTGTTGCAGATCCTAAACATTGATTTTTTTTTTAATTTATTTATTTTTTTTTGTTATGGAGACTGAACAGGAATGACATAGAAGCAGCCAGTGGAGGCTTTACTTAGAAATAGTTATCTGTTAACTTCAGTGAGGTCTGAGTTAGGTCTTACTTGGCTGTAATTCCAGGAAAACCACATAATTTCTAGTTCATCCTCAGCTCTTGATGTATGTAGTCTGCAGTTTAATAAGAGTAGAGCATGAAGGGGCATCAGATTTTAGCAAAAATGGGCAGAACTTTTATTCTGATTGATCTTTCTGATCAGACCAGCTGTGTATGTGACCTTTCAGCCCAGCATGTAAGAAATCTAGTTGGTCTTCAGAGGAAAGCAAACTGGAGATAGGCTTAAATTCTTCACAGAATAATAGGAGAAATGAGAAAATAATAAACTGAGCCTCACATTTTATTGCTATTGAAATTAGCAATGCGAAGCTCAAATAGAAGTAAATATCAATTACTTCCATAACTACGTGCATATATGATCTAACATAGCATGTAAAATGCAGCTTCCTAAGAGTTGATGGCTTGCTTGACAGGAGTATGCAGAACAGGAGCCACTCAGTTGGAAGAACCTTGCCATATCAACACAGATGTCATAAGAGGAGACAGTAGTTGGGCGGGATACATTTTCTTTAAAAATAGAGGTCTGATGATGCCAATTGCCGAGTATTTCCATTTGTGAGGGCAGCAACTGGTTCTGAAATGCACTGGTTTTGCCTCACCAGTGTCCTCTTCTGACAGCAGCTGGTAATGGATGCATTGACAGAAGTAGGAAGAAGATGAGTGAATGGATGCTATTTTTCCCATCCTGATGACTGCTGAATGTGAACCAAAAGTGTGCTCAGGCAGCCAAGAAGAGCAACAGTATCCTGGCCCGAATCAGCAATAGTGTGGCCAGCAGGGCCAGGGCAGTGATCATCCCCCCTGTACTCAGCACTGGTGAGGCTGCACCTGGAATCCTGTGCTCAGTTCTGGGCCTTTCACTACAAGAAAGACATTGCTGATGACACCAAGCTGTGTGGTTCAGTTGATGAGTTGGAGGGAAAGAATGCCGTCCAGAGGGACCTTGACACATTTGTGAGGTGGGCTGATGCCAACCTGATGAAGTTTAATCATGCCAAGTGCAAGGTCCTACACCTGGGTTGGAGCAATCCCAGGCACAGCTACAGGTTGGGCAGAGAAGAGATTCAGAGCAGCCCTGCGCAGGACTTGGGGGTGTTGGACGATGAGAAAATGAACGTGAGCTGGCAGTGTGCTCTTGCAGCCCAGAAAGACAACCACATCCTGGGCTGCATCAAAAGGAGCAGGACCAGCAGGTCGAGGGAAGTGATCCTGCCCCTCTACTCTGCTCTTGTACTTGCAATATAGTGTGCAGTTCTGGTGTCCTCAACATAAGAAGGACATGGAACTGTTGGGACAAGTCCAGAGGAGAGCCACGAGGATGATCAGGGGACTGGAGCACCTCCCGTATGAAGATAGGATGATAAAGTTGGAGCTGTTCAGCCTGGAGAAGAGAAGGCTGCGTGGAGACCTCATAGCAGCCTTCCAGTACCTGAAGGGGGCCTATAGAGATGCTGGGGAGGGTCTCTTCATGAGGGACTGTAGTGATAGGACAAGGGGTAATGGTTTAAAACTTAAACAGGGGAAGTTATATTGGATCTGAGGAGGAAATTCTTTCCTGTAAGGGTGGTGAGACACTGGAATGGGTTGCCCAGGGAAGTTGTGAATGCTTCACTGCTGGTGGTGTTCGAGGCCAGGCTGGAAAGAGGCTTGGGTGGCATGGTTTAGTGTGAGGTGCCCCTGCCCATGGCAGGTTGCTTGGAACTAGATGATCTTAAAGTCCTTTCCAACCCTAACTATTCCATGATTCTATTATTCTATTTGAGATGGTCTGCAGTTCTAGAATAGCTGCACAAGGCTGGCAAATATGGCAGTGGACCAAAGGGACAATATAATTTCGTTAGACTTGCAGGTGGAGACCAAATGAAACATCCCAACATGCCTGAAGTGGTCTTATGTAGGCAAATAAATCACTCTCACTCTCATTTTGTCCCCTTTTTTGTAGAATGTTTCCTTTATGAGCATGCTCTTGACTTTCCTTTGAGACTTCAGAACTCAGCATATAGTTGACAGAAAATATCTAATCTAAAAGCCTCCCTCTCCTGGGTTGAGGTATAGGTCCTAGTTTTCTGTACTAATATTGATGTTTGAGTTGCTTCAAGCTGTCTACCAGTAGGCACATAAACATTTACATCACACAGGTTGCATGCATTAGTGATGATGAAGATGATGTTGGGACATAAATCGTGATATTAGCTTCTTAGTTTCCTCATAGGATGTGTCCCTAAGGACATATGCTTGAGCAATACTTTTGCGAAGTATTATACACTATTTTGAAAAAGTCATTTTACACCTTGATACACTTTAATTTCCCCCTGCAAACATTTAGTGGGCTAAATTATGTATTAAGGGTTAAATAATAACTTAATATTTTTGCTTATTTTAATTAAAATGTCAAAATATTCATAGAAATGCAAATAATTTTTCAAGCTTATAGCTTGGAATTCAAAATGACTTAATGGTAAAATAAACCTTTTTTTCCACCTTGATCCTCCTATTTCTTTGTAGTATGCCCTTGAGAGTCTTCTACGCTTTCTGTACTTTGATTTCCCTATTCACAAAATATGGTCAAACTTGTCTGTATGACTTATTGATCTTAAATAACATTTATTTATCTTTGTTACCACTGGAAAAGTGCTTTGAAATCCATGGATGGAAACTAGGATACAAGTACATGGCATTGTCTGCTGCAAACAAATCTATTTTACCAGATGCAAGAGATGTATGCAGATATATGTATCTAAACCAGCTATTCTGGCCTCCTGGGAGCAACTTAACATTTTTCCCTGAGAGGACTGATTTGTTTACATATTAGATAATCAAATACAGACATATTATGCTGGCAAGGTATTTTAAAGGAGAACCTTGACTAAAAATAATGATGTCATCGTGTAAACATCAGCACACCATATGAAAGGCCTTGATAAAACTGAGGATTAAAAATAATGGCATTTAAAAAATGTGGGGATGACTGCGATGAATCACATTCTGCTTTCAGGAATAACAATGTAAAGCCAGAAGAGCTACATTTTAAATGAAAAATGCTTAGCAAAGGAGACCTTTCAGCTTGATTAAAGCACATTTCCTAGATGAAGTTTCTGCGGGTTTACACCCCATGAACTTGAAAACAGAATCTGGTCAAGGTACAGAATCTGTTAAACACTTAATGTTTTCCTTATACATCACAGTATCATAGAATTATAGAACTGTTTAGGTTGGAAAAGATCTTTAAGTTCTTTGAGTCCAAACATTAACATAGCACTGCCAAGTCCACCACTAAGCCATGTCCCTAAGTGCTGTCTTTGAAATATCTCCAGGGATGAAAAATCCACCAGTTCCCTGGGCAGCTGTTCCAATGCTTCACAACCCTTTTCAGTGAAGAAATTTTTCCCAATATCCAGTCTAAACCTGCCCTCGCACACCTTGAGGCCATTTCCTCTTGTCCTCATACTTGTTATTTAGGAGAACAGACCATGAAGATGCAAAGAAGACCACAGCTATTTTTTCCAACAGGTAATTGTTTTCTGAAAGTGAAATCTAGCCAAATAAGCATCCTCAAACAGAGGATTTTAAGATGTGACCAGAAAAATACATTCATATTACCTTTTCCAAGCTAGCTAGCTAACCCCCCTGCTAATGGTCACAAGGGGAAGTTTAGATAGGATATGAGGAAGAAATTCTTTCCTGTAAGGGTGGTGAGGCACTGGAATGGGTTGCCCAAGGAAACTGTGAATGCTCCTTCCTTGGTGGTGTTCAAGGCCAGGTTGGACAGAACCTTGCGTGACATGGTTTAGTGTGAGGTATCCCTGCCCCAGGCAGGGGGGTTGGAACTAGATGATCTTGAAGTCCTTTCCAACCCTAACTATTCTATGATTCTATGGTAGAGAGCTGCACAGGAGCCAGCAGCATGCCCTTGGTGGCAAAGACAGCTGGCAGTGTCATAGGCTGTATCAAGATTCATGGCCATCAGACAGTGGGAACAGATTATCCTTCCCTTCTTGGCACTTGCTGGACCTCCTCCAGAATACAGCATCCAGTTTTAGACCCCCAGCACAACAAAGTAGACTAGGATGAGTTAGCTGAGGCCACCAAAGTATTTGGGGGCTGAGCACTTGCCCTGTGAGGAGAGGCTGAGGAAGCTGGAATTGCTCAGCCTGGAGAAGATATGGCTTTGGGGAAACCTAATAACAGACCCTAGTGCCTACGTGAAGAACAGTGAGGAGACAGACCCAGGGTCTTCACAGTGGTGCCTGGTGGGAGGATAAGAGGAAAAACTGTAAATTGAAGGAAAGGCTCAAACTGGATATATGGGGAATCTTTCTTACCATGAAGACAGTTCAGCAGTGGAGTAGGTGCCCAGAGATGTCAGGCAGCCTCTTTCCTTGTATGGTTTTCAATATCAGACTGAGGAAAGCTCGAAGCAACATGGTCTGATCCTTTGCCTAGCCATGCTTTGAGTTGGAGGCTGAAGTGATGTCCTGGGTTTAGCACTAGCAGTCATTTTTCTCCTTTCCACTGGTGCAGTGCTGTGTTTTTGACATTCAGCCTGAGAACAGCGCTGATAACACCGATGTTTTCAGTTGCTGCTCAGCAATGCTTAGTCTGACCAAGGACTTTCTGAGTCTCATGCTCTGCCAGGGAAGTGAGGAAGCCAGAAGGAAGCAGAGATAGGACACCTGACCCAAAGTAGCCAAAGAGGCATTTCATAGCACGTCATGCCCACTATATAAACTGGGAGCAGTTACCCAGAAGGGCTAGATCACTACTTGGTCGGGCTGGGTATGGGTCAGCATGTGGTGAGCAGTTCTATTCTCTTCCCTTGTTATTTCCCTTATCATTATTGTTATTGGTGGTAGCAGCAGCGGTTTGTGTTATACCTTAGTTACTGGACTGTTCTTAACTCAACCTGTGGGAGTTGCATTCTTTTGATTCTCCTCCCCATCTCTCCGGGAGAAAGGGGAAGGAAGAGGGAAGGGGAGTGAGCAAGTGGCTGTGTGGTTCTGAGTTACTGGCTGGGTTTAAACCGCAACAACTGGAGACCTCCTTAGGTCCTTTCATACCTGAATTACAGTATGAGTCTGTGAGTCTAATGAGGAAATTGTAATGAGAATGATGGATTTTAAAGCTGGTATATTTTATCTAATCTTTGTCAGTTGTTCTCTTATGCCTCTCACTGTGAAAATCCTTAAAGTGACTTCAGCTAGGGCGAGACAGGCACAGTAATTCAAGTGCCTACTTTCCATTGATTTCTAAGGAAGACAGGTACTTAGATAGGTTTGAGGAATTTGGCCTAAGGATCCTCACTGGTTTTTCCTAAGTACACTAGGTGAAGAAGCAATTTTTAGAAAAAAAATATATTTTAAGACACCTATGACCGTTCTCCTTTGCTCATCTTTCCTAGAAATGAAGCAGCTGGTAAGAAGGAAATAAGCTTCCTAATCTTGCTGAACTCCTGCACTAGAAAAAAGAAATTAAAATAATAATTCCTCTCCCCAGCACTGTATCTTCACCGCACCTGGACTCTCAACCAAGCATTCAGAAAAACTGGTTTCCTGATAGAAACAATTTTCTGTTGATTTCATATCACAGCACCATTTGCAGAAAGAAGACCCATTCACAACTGTATCTGCCAGAGTGCACTACATCCATTTGCTGCTCTTCCTCCTGCAGGTAAAGCAATCAAGCCACTTACTAGGGAAAAGAGTTTTCCTCGTTATCAATTAACAGGAATAGCTTAAACTATATCTGCTTCTTTGTGGGAGATCAATGTAAAGAAAATAAGACCAGCAGGAAAATTGCAAGACAGCAGTAGGAAAGCAGAATTAATTTTCTTACTGCCATGTAATTGCCTTATTCTCTTTGGAGCCTATGAAGTACCTTTGTTCGGCTTGTCATAAGTCAGGGGTTGTCATAAGTGAAAGGGCTTAAGAAATATTGTGTGTCCTGCAAACAACTTGGAAAATCACACTTTAAAAAAATACTGTCATTTTTCCCAAATATTTCTCTGGTTTTGCTGTTATTCATTGATTAAATATGCTTAGAAATGGGGAAATGACATGGAGAAGGCCACACATGGGTAGGGTTTAAGCATGTCTAAGTTCTAGCAGACTGCTGTTCTAGAAGACAGTATAAACCTCCAAATCAGAAAAATCAAGATGCATGTTCAGTCATGACTAAATACAAAGTTTAATACAGACAGCTCTAGGAGGAGTATTCTGCTTTTTCTGTTTTGGGCACATGAGAATAGAAGAAGTTTAAAAACAAAATAAAACCAAAACAACTTAGAAACAGTTTTAAGAGAGAGGCTGAAGGACATATTCTGTCAACAGTATAACATAGCTCTCAGAACAAGCACCAGAATTAATGTGACTATACTGAGAGAAAACCCTGGAATGTAAGTTTTCCTTTTCTCTGGAAGCTGACTTCTGCATCTAGGGACTTTACAGGTTCACTATCAGAGCAGCAGAATGCATCAAATAAATGAAAAGGAATCAAGAAGTGACTTTTTCTTCTAATTGCCTTGTTGTGAGCATGCAGGTCTGTCAAAAAGATTAATTAGCATTACAAAGTGGTCTACTAGTTTGGTAAAACGATTTAGATTTGGGAAGTTTTGTTCCTTGTAAATGAGTATGATCAGGGACTACTAAACCTTATTCAGACAATGAATGTACTTGCTCCTGGCAATCTGAGAACAGAGCTCTGGTTTGTTTAACCTGTCTTCAAGTTCGTATCATTGGAGAAGATAAGGCAAATCTCATTAGTGTGCTGAAAGATCCTTAGCAGCCTACAAAACTGGAATACAGGGAAGAATCTCGAGTGAGTCACTCAGACAATAAACATCTCTTGTATCAGAAAATAAACAACTCCTGTATCTGTAACTATCTTAAGGCACATAGTAAAATAGTGAAAAAATATAATGACTTTTCTAGCTCCTTTCTGGATTCATCCCATTCATTAGGGCTCTAATATTTAATAGTTTTGCTTACTGAAAAGAATGATATTTGTCCTTCTCTGGGGGAAGATTAAGACCGGTTACATCAACCCATTAATGTGTCATGCTTTTGCCAGCAGTCTGGCTTACAGAGAATGATGAAGCAGATAGAAGTGGAATATCCTGCGGCACTTTCTGGAGCTAACTGCTGATTGCTTGAAGGAAGGAGTTTTCTCACTCTGTTAATGAGAAGTGTAGTGGTATCCACCAGCAAACACCTCTGAAGGGTTTATAAGGGCCAGGAGGGACATGTGTCCACCTTCTAGGCCATATGTACAGGCTATTAGACAGAAATGAAAAAAATATGAAAGACAGTGATGTGACAGATGGCTGCTTATGGCAGAGAATGCCTTGAATGTTCTGCCACAGGTTAAAGAAACCAAATATATGAAGTGACTTTAATATAAAACACTGCCATCTTATATCATATTTTCAATAAGACCTTTACCTTTGTTTATGTTCCTTTATTTCCGATTTTCTGAAGCTATTAAATACAACTACTTAGATGTGAACCATTTCAGAACAAAAAGCAGTAAAATAACCACTAGCAGCCGAATATTCCTTGCAGGATTTAGGAATATTTTTTCCTTTTACATTCAGAAGCATTAGTTTGAATAGTCTTAGCTTTAATTTTACAAAGCAACTATGTTAGAAACAAGTTAGGTAGAAAAAAATTATTTCCATATCCAAATTCATTCCATGAGTGTCATGGGAGTTTCTGGAAAGTGGGATAAGCTTTTGTGCAGCATTTTATACCTGGACTTGCAAGATACAAATCTCTGCCCAAAAGACCACAGGTAGCTGGGCTTCTTTCCAGTGATTTTGCTTGTGTACTTGCTCTAGTACTTGTTCCAAACTGACTCGCTTAATTTGTACTCATAGCAGTTCTTCTTCAATGATCCTTGTGATGTACATGTGAATTAAGGCTGATTCTTGTGGAAGAGGAAAAAAAAGAAAAGCTCATAACAGCAATCTTAAAAGAGAAAGAGTGAAAATGGTGCAGAAGTTAAGAAGTTTGCAATTACCATGTATTTGCTGTATGCTTCTGCTTTCTTTGGTATGGTAGCTCTCCCTCTCTCCATGTATGTGTTATCCAAAAGATAACATAATTTCATGGATAAATTTTTTTTTTTTTAACACTGATATTTGAAGAATGACCTGGTAGATCTTTGTTTATGCATTATAGTGGAATCACACATTTATTATTGAGACTCTGCTTGCATGTTTGTTCTGTTCATGCTTCATATATATAAGAAAGAGCCCACCCTACCTGCACTGTAAGTGAATTTATTTAAAAATCACCTTTTCTGGTGGTAGCTGATACTCATCTGTGGTTCCCTGTTATGTTAATTGTATCAGAGTGATCACTAAATTTGCTTGATTAACCAACCCATACACACTGTAAGTAGTATCGTAAAAACATGAAACATAAGTGTGGGATATTTTGAATTCTGACAAGTTCATAGTCTTTCTCTCTAAATTAAAATATGACCAAGTTTCAATGAATTTCTGGCACTGACTGAGAGCTTAAAATTAAAAAAAGATTTAAGTACTGTATGGAACAACTGTACAGTTCAGAAGCCATATGCAAACCATCAATTTGACAGATGTATTCCCGCTATCTATTACAATGATAATTTAATTGAGAAATGGAAGATCCCAGGTTTAGTTCCCTGATGACTTTCCAGATATCTACAGTGTGACTAAGAAATAAATCTTGTGTTTTTTTTCTTTCCAGTAACTTATTCTTTATTTATGGTTCTCAGACCTTGTTCTTAAAACTTGGAATGGAGCTTCTGGGAGACATTGCTCATGTTTTTCCCAGCAGTTTGCCATTTTATGCTATATGCCCTCTAGTATGGAACTGATGGACAGGGGCAGAGAAGTTGATGTCATCTACCTGGACTTGTGCAAAGCGTTTAACACTGTCTCACATGACATTCTTGTCTCTAAGTTGGAGACACATCAGTTTGGTAGGTGGACCACTCGGTGGATAAAGGACTGGCTGAATGGCCTCACGCAAAGTGTTGTGGTCAATGGCTCAATGTCCAGCTGGAGACCGGTAATGAGTGGTGTCCCTCAGGGATCGGTGTTGGGACCGGTCTTCTTCAACATCTTTGTCAGTGACAAAGTGAGTTCTTCCCCACTGTTCCTGGTGGGATGGAGAGAAGAATTCAAAGAATGTAAATCCCCTGGGTTGAAATAAGAACAGTCCAGTAACTAAAGTTTAATACAAAACTACTACTAGTACCACTAATAATAATAATGACCAGGGAAATGAGAAGCGGAGAGAACATGAAACTAAAAGGGGGAAGGAAAAAAAAAAAAACAACAAACCCAAGTGATGCACAACACAATTGCCCACCACCTGCCGACTGATACTCAGCCAGATCTGAGCAGCGATCTGCGCCTTCTGGGTGACTCCCCCCAGTTTATATGCAGTGCATGATGTGCCATGTTATGGAATATCCCTTTGACCAGTTTGGGTCAGGTGTCCTCTTCTCTGCTTCCTGTTGTCTTCTTGTGCCCCTTCTCACAGGCAGAGCAAGAGATTGAAAAGTTTTTGATCAGAGTAAACATTACTTAGCAATATCTGAAAACACCAGTGTTATCAGCTCTCTTCCCAGACTAAAGTCAAAACATAGCAGTGCACCAGCTACTAAGAAGAAGAAAAATAACTGTTACAGCTGAACCCAGGACAATGTTAAAAGTCTTTTCCAATCTAGTTGAGTCCTATGATTCTATCATGATTTTAATTTTTAGCTATCTGTGTTTTGAAGTTAGAGGGTGAATACATCCAGTGGTACAATCACCTGGCTGACGATGCACAATAAAGGTGGCTTCATGGGATTGGTCTCCATCATTTCATTACACTACTGTGTAGAATCATAGAATCATAGAATTATTAGGGTTGGAAAGTACCTTAAGATCATCAAGTTCCAACACCCCTGCCATGGGCAGGGGCACCTCATATGTTGCCAAAGGCTCTGTTCAACTTGGTCTTAAACACTGCCAGGGATGGAGCATTTGCCACTTCTTTGGCGCAACCTGTTCCAGTGCCTCACCACTGAACTTCCCCTGTTTGAACCCATTACTCCTTGTCCTATGGCTACAGCCCCTTATAAAAAGTCTCTCTCTGGCTTCCATGAATGGACTTGCTTTAAATCACAGTCACCAAAGTTTCTTAAAGGGAAAAAAAAGTGACTACACTGTACTAATCTTGTAACTTGATCTCAAGATGATTTTGCTGAGCATACAAAATGTTAAGTAATGGAATAAAGATGTATCATGCAACCTTCTGCTGGACAATAGACAATACAAAAAAAAAAAATTAGCCTTGCCTTTTAAACTTAGCATTCTTTCTCCATGGCAATATAATATTCTGTCAATAACAACAGAGGAGATGATAGATAAATGGAGGGTTTTTTTCACAGTATATTGCTCATAAAACAGTTTTTGCCAAAATACAAACTGAGCTAGTGAAACATTTTTTTAGGCTACTGGGCAAGCAAATCCTAATTGTATTTGGTTTACAAGCTAAATAAAACTTACTTATTTTATTGCAGATAACACATATTAAAACAAGACCATAGCCTAGGATTTGTAGGAAGATAGACTTAGTAGCACTTAAAAAGAAGAGAACAGAGAGAGACTGAAGATACAGGAACGAAAGCAAGACGCTTCTTCCTCCACTATATGTTCCACAAGGTCAGTATGAGAGAAAAGTATTCTCAAGTTTTCAGCTGGGTTTCTGGCTTCTCTCTCCTGCCCATTGCCTTTAGACGATTTGTTACAGCAAGGCTATAGAAG
>JASSUY010011762.1:0-11211 GCA_032466535.1 Forpus xanthops | reverse complement strand
GTGTCCCTGCCCATGGCAGAGGGTTGGAACTGAATGATCTTAAGGTCCTTTCCAACCCTGACTGTTCTATGATTCTATGACAATAAATTGCCAGGGGAGGCAGTGGTGGAGGGGAGGGATGAGGTGGTCTAAGACCTGATTGGACATCTGCAGCTCAAATGTAACTTGGTCAGAACTGAACCTTCCTTGAGCTGTGCGATTTTCAGTCCCTTTCCAGGCCTGGATTTCGGTGATTCCTAGACTTACATTCAGAGCACTTGTTCTCCCCTTTGATTTGGCATTGCTAAAGGAGGCGATAGGGATCTGATAGAAGCAATGGGGAAGTCACCACTATATCAGACTGCCCCTTGTTAAGTGCCCAGCGCTGTGGTGCTGGATATCCCACAGCCCAGGCCTTACCTACAAAGGCAAAAGGAAAGTCTGTAACTCTCAGATGGTGACATGTCAGTCTCTGGCAGAAGATAGGAGCTAAATCTCCTTGTCAGGACAGCAGAAGATGATGCCTGGTTGTTCAGGAGACAGGGATCATGAAACTGAAATTACACTTATCAGTTACACTGAAATTTTGGGGTAGAAAGCATCATGTTCTGTAAAGTATCATCACCGCTGACATCCCTAAAGCATCCCTGCTCCTCCAGATGCTGGCAGAGCAAAGGTATCAACACCCGCAGATGAGGAATGAGAGTAAATGGGTGGGGAAAAGGAGGGAACAGGGACATCTGCAGCCGCAAGCAACAGGGATGCAGGAAGGACCGAACTACAGACCTGCTGTGGTTTCCCTGCTGTGGCTGTGGATAAATCACCCACACACAGAGCCCTGTAGCTTTCTGGCTTCCTATTCATCCTGCAGGCTTCGGCGCAGGCTCAGAAGCACCCACACAGCATTAGGGAAGAGCTGAACACTGTGTTTGTTGGTGGACTGCGCTGTAGGACACGTCTTGCCAGTCCATTAAAAAGCAGAGCTCCGAGTGAAGCCAGCCCTGAGCACACACACCACTGAGCAAACCAGTGGGTGCTGAGGCCAGACCAGGCTGTCCTTCCCTGCTAGAGCAGATGCCTGTGAAGCACTAGAGAAATGACAGGCAGCATTAGGAGCCTGACAGGGTTCCAGAGAGGAAAAGCAGCAGCAGTAATTGCACAGACATCAACCCTGTTGAAGTCCGTGGGACTCACAGATGGTCCAGCACCTCTCATGATGTGACCTTGAGCTGCAGCAGGGAGCTGGGAGAGACATAGGTCCTGAAGGAGGGTTGAAACCACCATTTCTCCTTGCTGAGAGCCCCCCATTCCTTGGGGAAATCACTGGCGTGAGTGGCACTGATGCCTCTCCCCACCCAGCCCAAAGCAAACAGATCCCAGCCTGTACAAACACAAACCACCCGATGAGGTGGGTTTGAGCTGGAGGTGAATAGCCCCTAATGCAACATAACATTAATGCTCTTCTGAGTGAATCCCAGGCCCTAACGAAGGGGCACAGCCTGCATGGAAAGGCACACAGAAAAGCCATTAGGATGCACATCATACTTTTAAAGTGCTGTAGCTGTGAAGCAGCATGTTCAGTTTTCTCACATTCATAACCGAGGGTGGAACAGATGGCGAAGGTTTGGGAGGAAGCTAATGTAATACAGAGGAAGAGATAATATGTGGATTTAAATAACCTACAATGCCAGCAACAATTTGTTCTAGCAAGAAGTGCACTGTGCTAGCAGGGTTTTGTTCCAGTGGCCTGGCAGAGAGGGGTGGTTGGACAGGAGCAGGGGAATAGAGGTGTAGGAGAGCAATAGGAGGTGCAGTGATTTGAGTTCCAGCCTCCTGCCTAGCACTGTGAACCTGTCTGCACCCACCAGCAGGGACCTCAAAGCATTGCAAACTTCAGGGAGTGTAAGCCCCTGAGGAAGAGGAGGGGAAGGCTAAAGGCAAGGATTTACCCCACAGTCCCCACATCCATCTCAGTGCACAGTGACACTGCATACTCAGGCACTCAGTCCTGCGACAAAACCACTGCATCCTCATGCTCTGGGTCTTTCCACACAGCATTAAGTCGCTCCAGCTTCCCCAAATCCCTATTTCTTACGCTATCCTGAGACAGTCCTCCTCTTTGGACTGCCAGCATCTCCCAGGAAGAGCTGGCTGTGTGCACGCGCATGTGTGCACATGTGTGTGCCCACGCCGCTTCAGCTTGCATGACAACCTGCTTCCCTGTGATCCACAGCAGTGCCATCTGCGATGCTGCTCCCAGAAAAGGGCATTTCTCATCTCCCAGGCAGCTGGGCTGCTTCGGAAAGGTGCTGCCAAGGAACAGGAAGGATGCTCGTGGCTGAGGAGGGTTATCTTTGCCCTACCTGGAGTATCCCTATGCAGAGCTGAGGTCACCCTCACAGCTTAAGCTTGGTTTAAAAGTAATCTGCCAAAACCCATCTCTACACACACCAACAGTGAGGCCGGTGGGCTGTCTCTGCATTGGAATGCCAGCTCCAGCTCTGAGAGCAAGCACACCTCTGGCAGGGCTGGTGGGAGCAGGCTGCAGATGCTGGCCTTGCAGAGACACTCTTGAAGTTGTCACTGGTCTTGATTTCTGCCTTAGAAATGAGGCTGGATGGGCTGCAGGGTCCCATGGAGCCCAGCCTCTTGTAACATGTGCCCCAGTGGGGATGCAGATCTCTGTAGAGGACTCAGATGTTGCTCTAGGTTGCTATATGAGCTATGATTCAACCTCTTCGTTGCTAAACAAGCTATGGGAATTTTGTTTTTCTGAGCCATTTTTCACCAGTCCCTTAAAAAGGTGCTCCCAGAGCCCCTCTTCACTGGGGCTGAGCATCAGTAATTGGAAATTGCTCTTATAAAGGTCACTTCGTGAGCTCAGCGCTCAATAACATCGATGAACTTCCGCACTGCTTGGTGTTCACTGTCAGGGGACTTTGGGGTTTCAGGGTCATCAAGCTCACACTACAGCCATACAACCCCTTTAACACTACATTTAAAGCCACCTGATCTTTCTGTGCCTCTGTGTGCACTGACCCCTGCATCCACAGAACAAACTCACATCAATCGTCACCATTCAGGCAGATGAAAACGGAAGCCAACACACAAGGACTGGTGTCAGTGTTGGATTGAGGGACTTACAGGAACACCAGCACCCTTTCTGGCTTTAAATGCCCATGAGGTGCAAAGCTCAAGCCTGTGCCTGCATGCTTTGCAGGTTCCTAGAGCCTTTAAGAAGACCTTTTTAGATTGGGAAAGAGGAATTTTTGAGGCACTGGAAAAGGAAAGCAGCTTTCTAAAATGCCAGCAACCATTTAATCCATTGGCACAAAATACATCACATTTTTAGGGTTGGGGGAAAAGATATACCCTTTCCCGCAGGTGCTGAGTATCTGCAGCTTCTAAAAGGGAAAAGAAGTGGTTTAGGCACAGAGGTCCTCAGCGTGCCTGCAAGAAGGGATAGTGTTCAGGCATTCAGGCATGAACGGAGCCTGATTCATCTGCTGTCCTCATTTAGCAGGAGCAATCACAGACGTTTAGGTGAAGACTTAGAGGGACACATTGCATCCTCTCTAAAGGCACCCTGGGTTTTGAGTAGGCTCAAGACTTGTCCCTTTAAGTGTCTCATCTCATTGAGAAAGCCTGATGGAAGGACAGTAGCCAAAAACACCGCACCGCAGCCACCCCTGCCATTTGCTTCCATTGTCACAGGCTGTTGGATAAGATCTTCATGCTCCTGGCTGTTTGATAAGGTCCTGCCTCTAACTGCAAACAAACGAGGGCAAACAGTTGTGGCAAATGGAGCTTGCAATCGCCTGCTGGGTTAGGGATGTCAGAGAGACCCCCTGTCAGTGCCAGGTACCCAACGGGGAGGCAGGAGGGATTCCAGCAGCTGCAGCATCTTCCCTGCTCATCCCTGCGTGAGGGGCGTATTCTCCATCAAGATATTCCGAGCAGGTTTCACTGTCGCTGGGGAAAGTGAGGAGGAAGCAGCCAATCTGCATCCAGCACAGGCTCTGCTGGAGTGCGCTGTGCAGCCGGAGCCAGGCCAAGGGTACCCAGGCAGGGGACTCAGTCCAGGCTGTGATGGAATAAGGTGGGAGGGATGGAGCGTGGCACTTACCTCATCCCTGCTGATGAGGGTGTGGATGCTGCCTTTTCTGGCAGCTGTAGGGTTATTGTTGAAGAGATTTACCTTAATGTGGAGTGCTCTCTTCAGGAAAGTTTGGGGCCTTTACCCGTGAAGAGTACCAAATGACATTAAAATTACAGCTAGCTGTTCCCTCTGTCCTGAACAGGCACCCACTGAATTGTGAAGCTTCACCTGCATCTCAGACTCATCTCAATGCTGTGAACAGAGATGCTCCATCTATCTGCCTTTGGACCAGTCTGCTGGGAAAGCAGCCTGCGGACTGTTTTGGTGTCAGCCTCCTTAGGACTAAACCCTGTGCCTTATCTCCATGGTCCTGTCAGTCTTTCTGCTTCAGGTTTTTCCACTTATCCTCCCCCATCAGCAGGGAGTCTTCCCCAGGTCTCCAAACACAGGCACAACTGGCTTTTCCTTATTTCTCTTAGACAGGTTCAAACCCCAATCCCAAATGGCCATGGCACATACATGTGTCCATGCATGTATAAACTGTAATTACCTGGGAAAAAGGAGGAAGATGGTTCTGCAGACACCCATTTGCCATCATACATCTCTAGGGATGAGCCAGGTCCAAGCATCACCGCAGGGGCCGTGGCATGCACAGGAGGAGCCGTGCACAAGGCAAACGGTTTGGGGATTGCCTCTTTCTAAAACATGATAATCAGAAACTGCTCTTCCTCTAATCCATTTCATGTACAGACATTGCAGGCAGTACCAGCAACAACACAAGGTAAACGATGTTCAGAGAGAAGTGTAATGTTTAGCTTGACAGGGTCCTTTTACGATCCTTTAATCTCAGGACAACTTTGATGTACCTGACTTGGCTCCTATCATCCTGGATCCATATTAGGTCTTGAGCTTTGAAGAAGCTGGGGTCAAAAAACAGCTTTTGACCACAGGAGAACCAAAAGTCTTACAAGCATACAGGTCCAAACAGAGAGCTCACTTGTGCACTGTAATGTGAGGACTGAACCAGGGGTGACACTAGGAGACACCAGCTCGGGATAAAGCCTCCCATTCACTTCAACCACTTCTTTTCTTCAGAAGCAGGCTTTCCATGCCTCAGTTGCACACTGGTATCAAGTGCCCATTACATCGGCACATTCAGCATCTCCTGGGCTCCTTTCCTCAAGTCACGGGAGATGCTGTAATACGCTGGAGAAAGCAAGTGAATCCCTTATGTTTCTTTTGCTAAATGCTCTTTTAACCGTTTCACAGCAGCCTGTTCCTGGCAATTATGTGACAAATCAGCACAATTGTCACAGAGCTGCCAAGTTTTCAGCACTTTCTGCAGTGCTGAGGCTGGAAAACAATGCACATATATTTTTTGCTGATCCAAGCCCTTAGCAATTACACTTAAAGGATCCCAGAGGGATTCCTAGGTAACCTGCACTATGGTTTCCATGGCAAGAGAGGCAGAGCTTGTACCCTGCTGTAACAGATAATAATGGATTGTTAATGCTTAAATTAATGATGCTGCAATTGTATTCATGAACCAGCTGTCCCTCGCACTCCCAGTAAGACTCTTGAGTTGCAACACAACTCAAAAGGATAAAAACAAAGAGGGAAGGGCAGGAATGGTGGTGCTCGGCTGCAGCCACCATTGGAGCTGCAGAATGCCAGAAACCACAGTGGAGGAAAGCTTCACTCATTACCTGTATAGCTCCAATTGCTGCATTACATCTGTGCCGTAACAAAGCTTTATTCACGTTTTAGTGTTTACATGGTTCTATGTCCAACTCTCTAATCTTTGGAGGAAAATTTGGAAGTCCTCGGAGGCTTATCCCTGCTGATACAGAAGGACCCTCTCACCTCGCTGATACTGGTGTGTCATCACTGGGGCCATCCTGGGCAGATGTTTTTCTCCTCCCAGGAAGGATCTTACTATAAAAAGCCAAAGTAACAAATCCCAGCCCCAGAGCCGCCTCGTTTTGCTGATGAAATTTGCCATCACCCACTATGCTGGATGATGCTTCGGCACACCAGAGCTTGATTTAATATTTCCTTTCCTGGAGCCAGGCTGTTAGCTGCTCTGAGTGGAATTCATCTCACGTCACTTGATCTACAGACAGCCTAGATGGTTAGCACAGACTAGATGTCTAACATTTAGACAGCTAAAATTGGGTGAGAGGACGCTGCCAACTGGCGTCTGCTTCCCAGTGAAGCGGGTTCTGGACTTACGGGCATGGTGCTGGGAAGCAGAGCAGCGTTCCGCAGCAGAGCCCCATCTCCAGGATGACAGGCAGGGTGGTTTAAACAAACCTCTGCAGTTCCTGACGGCCTGCTTTAGCACTGCTATTTTAGGGCTAAAAAAGATATAAAAAAGCAAAGCTTTGCAGGGTGCTTGCTGTCTTTGACACACAAACCCCAGGCTCTGAAAACCAGCTCGACCTCTGGCTTTCTAGCACTGCAGAGCCTGCAATACCACCGGCCTCAGGGTGTTCTTTGGCCTTCTCTAAGTCTCAAGGAGGCCACAGATGAGATAGAGCACCACTGAACTACTAAAGCGACATGCAAAGACACAAATGAAGGGCTATGGCTCTTTCTGCATGGGGGTGGCTCATCTTAGAGGGCTAGCATGTGGCGTGACGAGTTGTAAAAGCTACTAGCTCTAAAATGCTGGCTGTAGCTGCAAAAGGGAGTTCAGTGCCCTATTGCCAGGCTGGGCTCAGCAAAACACCTCTTCTGAAGCACAGACCCAGAAGTGATTCATCTTCACCTGGGCACTGAGCAGGAATTGCTTCTTAGAATAGAACAGAATAGTTAGGGCTGGAAAGGACCTTAAGATCATTCAGTTCCAATCCCCCTGCAATGGCAGGGACACCTCACACTTCTTAGAAACAGATGACACGTATCCCAGGACATCCTTGCTGCCAAAGGGGAAAAGGACAAGCATTCCCTCTGGGCAGAGGCTATGGCTCAAAGACCTTACAAGTTAGAAATAAGCCATTCATAAGCATTTAAAAGTACATCAGGATTCATAATTGGAGCTAAACCACAAGCTTCAGAGTCACAAAGCTGCTTATCCACCAGCTGCCACAGGCAGGACTCCAGCCCATGCCAACAGATGCTGCGGGGAGCAGCCGTACCTGGAATTGCTGAGGGAAGAGTTAGTGCAAGCAAGAGCGGGATAAAAAGAGTTAACCATGAAAAGGAAGCGGAATGTGTACATTGTCAGACAGCTGGATTTGAGCTGTTCAGTTTGCAGAGACCAATCCCCTCCCTGGTCATCCTATTTCAGGGAAGCGTTTGCTGGCAAACATGGAAAACTCCACATGTGCAGCGGCAAAGCAAGCATTTTGTCCTGCCTCTGCATTTAATGGGGGGTGTGGGATACAAGTTAAGTGCAGGCTGAACCAGGGAGCTGAGCAAAGCATTTCCGCATGGGAATCCAGTTGCTGCTGATGCAGGCAGGTTCGTGTGTGTTGACTCCCCCATTTTGTTAGATGAGGACACTACTTTGAGGTACTGGTATATAAATGAAGGGCACAATCTCTCCCTGTACACCATCACATCAGCACCCTCTGAACAGAAGTACCAAAGGGTTGTGATCTTGGGTCCATCCCCAAGTGTCCATGTCTGTGAAGCAAAGCGTAAGAGGGGAACTAAGAGGTGGCCAGTCCTGCTCTATTCTTTCTGTCATCCCCCAGATTATCTGGGGGCCTGGTATACAACTTTACTTCCTCCATGGTATTGAAGTGATCCAGTAACCTGAGCAGAAACACTCAGCACTGCTCTGGTAGGGGACATAAGGTGGCGAGTGGACCAAGGCTAATGCCAGAGTGAAGGACAGCAGTTAAGTCCTCCCCTGGCTGCTATGTGGAGAGAACCAAATGTGTTTTGTGCTTCTGCAGTGCCCTGCCAACAGAAACAATGACAGTGATGATAATCACTTGCAATCTGTTATTATATTAACATGAGCTCAAAAATGGTAAAACCCAACAATCTTCTGAAATGAAGCTAATCCCCCCCAGTGTAAATAACACACTGCATCGCAGTGCTTGGCGGGAGCAAGGCTGGGAATAGGGAGGAAGGTTCTGCTTTTGAAAGGCTTGGCGTGGTGCAGGCAGAGGGGTTTGCTGGAAGCAGCCAGGCATGGATACCTGCTTGCCAGAAGAGGTTCTCTGCAATCCTTCCATTTGGTTGGCTTCCTTTGACCCTGTTGCTAAGCTACAAATATGCCTTTCCAGCAAGCTCCAGCATCTTCGCTCCCACCCACTCCCAAACGCAAACTGAATCAGCCTGCTCAGAAGAGAAACCATCTCTGACCAGCAACGAGCCTTTTTTAACTCATTTTCCACCTCCCCCCCCCCAGTATCTCTGCAGAGTGGTGCCTGGTTATAAAGAATACTCTCACTCTGCCCCATGCCAACCCAACAGCCACAGGAGCCTTGTTAGGAGTGTGGAGAAATGCATATTATACCATACCAGGTGATGAAACCTGGCACTGCTCTGTTGCAGCAAGAATAGATGAGGATACCAGTGACTCAGAGAAATAGCTACCACCTACCTGCACATACGCTCACCCTGATGCAAGCCACGTTAACGCTTCAGGACAGCAAATGTTTTATGGAGGGGTGGATGCTTTCTGACCGTGTCCTGGTGTGGTGCAGAGCAGTGCGTTGGAGGACTGTCTGCAGTCCCCATGCTCAGTGGTCTCTTCTGCCATTCCTGGGATACTAATACGGTCCAAGTCTCACCCTCTTCAGGACCATCACGAGTTGTCAGGTCTGCCATTTGGCTCAGCGGAAGGTAATGGATGCTCCTTCAAGCCAGCCTAGGGCGAGTTGCTGCAAAAGGTTCTGTGTAGTCCTCGGGAGCTTAATTTGGTCCCTATTAACCTCAGGGAACATTATTAAAGCTTTCCCAAATCGCTGGCTTAATATAGGCCACAATATACCAGCCTGACTTTTGCCATTATCAGGATACCTGTATAAGCATTCATGTTTAGAGGGAAATGTCCTCTGAAGACTCCTCTAAACCATCCCCAAACAACTATATCACCCAGTATAATCATTTACTTGCTTTTCCTTGACTATCAACAAAGTCTAGTTATTAAGGCCAGATTTCTCATCTGCACAAGATGGGGGAGTCCAAAAGCAACTGCTGTCTTAATTGACGGATCTGGCAGTTCTGCATCCAAGTGCTTCCTTGGCAGATGCTAAGTCTGGGGGCTCACATTAACACTTACATGTCATATGTGTTAGTGTATGACAGTAAACAAAGTGGGCCCCTGAACTTGCAGGTATGCATGCCCATGGAGGCAAATGGATGGAAGTAAGTGTTGAAGTGGCTCAGAAAAGCAGGAGTCCAGCAGCTCTGCTGTCACACAGGAATAAGAGGGACAGAGCTGCCAAAGGTGCTGCAGGCCCCAAGAATGCCTTGGCCTATGGATCAGTGTGAGGAGGGAGCAAAGTACTCCTGGGATAGCTTGGTTCCCTTCTGGTCAACCAGGAGAGAGATTTGGCTGCCTTTGCAGAAGCAGAGGCTGCCTTAGGAGGATGCTCTCCTCGGATGAAGGAGCTAGATGCAACCTGTTTATTGTCCCAGGATAGAGGGAGCAATGGATCTGGGTTTAGTCTCCGCTCTGGCTCTTTGCTCACCTCCAGAGGGGAGATCTTTATTCACACCTTCCTCATACAGTAATTCAGTGGGAGTTCCAATTTGAGGATACAAATGGGCTGTTTGGGGTCTGCCTGCCCTGCAGTATCCCAAACACAGCATATTTCCCATCCCTGCTTCAAGGCACCCTCAGACAGACTTTGAACATACCTTCTAACTCTTCTCCTTCTCTTTCTCTTCTAGGGTTCAGCTCCCATCCTGGTAGTCATGGTGATCTTACTAAATATTGGAGTCGCCATTTTGTTTATTAACTTTTTCATCTAATTCAAGACTGTCTTGTTTGCAAAAATAACAGTTACATGTATGAATGGGGGGAAAAATAAATCCCAAACAACAAAAAGGGAAAAAAAATCGTAAGTCGAACTGTCTTACGACAATTTCCAAGTCTTTTCACAGAAGAACAACAAACGATCGAGTCTCACTCACAGTTTGCCTTTTTTCCTGGGTAATGTTTTTTGGATTTTAGCCAAAATTCTTTGCTTGTATAACACTATGCTGTGTGGCATGGCAAAATGCTATCAACACTCTGCCCCCCAACACTGGGAAGGATGAGAAGGAATCCCAACAAAATAAAAACCTCATTTCTCTTCCCCTCACCCTGCAAAAATACACTTGGAACAACAGCAATGAATCCCAAAATGGAGACTAGATAATGGAGAGTGGATCATGGGGAGATTTTGTTTGATGTACGGGTCCTGGGATGCTCCAAGCTGAGCTTCCCAGGGAAATCCACAACAGCTTTAATGATAAATGGGAGAGAAAAGCAAAATCAAGCTTTTCTTCCTTCTCCCTTCGTAAATAGAGAAGCATTGCTGTAGAAAGGAGGAGAGAAGGAGCACAGGGAAGGCATGAACCCTGTCTGGATGTGAAACATGAAAGAAGGGCAAAGGGCCCCATTTTGTTACTTTTTAAACAAAGCAGCAATTGGTGTTTTGTTAAATTTCTTGGGCCGGGGGGGACAGGGAACACAAGGTGTGAGCAGCAGTCCCACCACCCTCCTGCCTTCACTCCTCCTCCTCCCCAGGCTGCTCCCCACCATGGCAGGGCTGGAAAACCACCCACTGCTACTTTTAATTCACAGCAGATTCAACCTGGGTGAAAAGATGTACCCAGGTTCCCCAAAAAAAAACATGGAGGCACCTTCAACAACACAAATTGAGTAGCTGCTGCTCATTGTGCTATGCTCGCCACCATGCGAGGAGCAGCGTTAACTCGAGCATCCCATCCCAAACACAAGTGTCAATAAGAGATGCTGGGGAGCAGACTGGTGGGGAGGGACTGGGGAGAGAGGGCTTGATTCTGATCCACTTTGGATAACAATAAATCATAATAAAGCAAAATAAGGTAAAACTGTTCTTCAGAGGCATCTGGGGAGGAGCACTGGAGCATGTCCCAGAGAAGAGGGAGAGAGTGGTGGGTCTGTCTCTTTACATCTTGCTGTGGACTGTTTCAGACATCAT
>JASSUY010011759.1:0-32152 GCA_032466535.1 Forpus xanthops | reverse complement strand
GAAAATCCAAAACACAGTGCTGCACCAGCTACTACTTAAAGGAGAAAAATGACTGCTGCTGCTGAACCCATGACAGTGCCTTATGTTGTTTTGTACTAAACAAGGGTTGATATGTTTTAAAGCAAACAAAATCCACGCTATTTCACAGTATCATTGATCTTAATTGAAATTTTACAGCTGCGTTCCAGATTGCTGGTGCATCACTATGCTGATTCCTGTCAGTGAACTGTAATCTGTAAGTGGTTTTCAAATTCATTTTCATGGGCTATCTCAGAGGTGGCATGATATTAAATAGAAAGGACATATGTCTTGCAGTATGCAGTTATCAGCTTGCAGATCTTCAATAGGAGCCTGTTGCTTACGGATTTTTAGCATACTTTAGATGGTGCTTCATCAGATCCCTGGAAACTTTCAGAATTGCTCCCTACGATTCTCAGGGACATATTTAAGGTGTGACAGCCTCCTCTGTACTTTTGCAGAGGCCAGGACATTAATCCAAACCATGGGATTTTTTGTGTTGTGAGTCACCGAAGTGGGAAAAGCTCATAATGATGGGAAACAATGAAGCTGGAGAGACTTGGTTTTACATTAAACCCTTTAATACTGTTCCTCGGAAAAATTCCCTGAGGACTTTTGGCAGCTTCCATCTTTTATAGCTTTTTTTGCCTTCTGGCAAGGCAGGCCAAACTCTGTAGTGATTATTCATGCTGGTCTGTTCTGGATGATGTCAGGGGCTCCTACGTGCACTGGTAATATTTCCTACCGGGTTTCACAGTGTGATTGCAGTCTGGTGAACATTACTGTGGAGCTGGCAGCTGTGATTGTTTAAGCTCTGTGTCATCTAAATGGGTTCAGAATCTTTTTTAATGCTTTAGTATCTACTGTTAGGCTGTTTATGCTAGCAGCACTGTGCTGATATTGCTGAGAAAACTGAACTCTTCTCACAGTGGCTTTGAGATATGTTTTTTTTAACCTGTTAATATGCATAAAAAGTAAGTACATGTAAGTAAAACTAGCCCAGTATCTAGATTCAGATTGAACTGCAACTCTGACCTGAAGTAGCTTAAACAGTGTTTGAAGGTATTCATGATATCCTGAGAATAAAAAGTAAAATTACCTTCTTTAATGTCTGACAATGCTTTGCAGCCCTTGTTTTGTTTCAGATTGCGTGATTTTGAGATAGAAAAGGCTGCCTGCTATCAAGCAGGGCATCAGGATGTCCCCAAGGCACTGAGGAAATCCATGGAAAGTCAGTCTCGTGCATAGTAACTGTTTGTATATCCTGTGACTGTTTCATTCAGTGTAAGGATGGTGAGTTTATTCATGCCACCGATACCAGCACAAGGGATTTGGGTGTGTTTCATTTCTGTTTATGATGTATCTAGGTGACCTCTCCTACTCACACACTAGATGATTACTTCTGTGAGGCACACTGAAAAACCAAAATGCTAGTGATTCACAGTTTAGCTTAAAAATGGAATTGAACTCCAGACACTGTTAATACTCATGATGAATGTATGCCAGAGGAGTTGCTTTTCTGTTCTTTGGTACACATGTATCTGAATTGTTGGTTTACCATTTGTTCATGGTGTATATTCCTCATGAAACTCTGTCAATTGAAAATGTGTACCTCTCTGGCTTACTCTAGTTAGCATGCCAAACAGTAGGAGAGAAGATTAAATAGCCTGCACTGAGTTTTGAGGGCAAGAAGCCTACTGCACCTTTGAAGTTGCAGGCCTGTGTTGTTTAACCTGTGTCTGCTAAATGAGAGTTACAAAGGATCTTGCTTCCTTATGAATTATCTTGACAGAGCATAAATAATTCCCTGTTTTCTGTTAAAGTGGACAGCCAGTGCAATGAGATTTTGCCATGGTGACTCAAACTTTATGGGTTTTGGCAATTGGTACTGACTTTAATTAGTCTCTGTGTGTGCCCTGAGATAGCTTGCTTTGTTATAAACTTCTACTGAAGGAGTATCTTTGAGTCCTGTAACTACAGTCTCAGCTAGTATTTTCCCTTGTTACTTCCTTGTCTTGGTTTAGACCCTACGTCACCCAGGCATCTGGTTCTTTGTGGAGGCAAGCTCCTTATGCCCAAGGTTCAGAGTGGAAGGATTCACTGAGATTGTGAGATATTTACACCGCTAACAAGAAAGTATTTGAAAAGAAATTAGAGTTCAAACTAAGATTATAGTCAGACATACATGAAAGTAGCAGAGAAGGGATGTTGAACAGACAGAAATCAATTTGCAGATAATACAGAGTTGCAAAGTAGCTGAAGACAAATCCATTGATAAAACAGTATCAAGATATAAAAGGAGATTTTTGCAAGTCACAAGCAAGATGCAGCCAACTGGTGGGAGAGAGAGGTGGATGTTTTACTGGCCATTACAAGTATTTACTGTCAGGTTCTAATGTGTAGAGCACTTTCAGAGTCTACGTGGGAGATAATTGTAGAACATAATGTCATGTCTTTGTTACAATGATTGCTAAAATAGATCCTTTAAACAAGGTTGTATCAGCTTTAGTAATGTAGGCTTTGTATGAAATGGATGAAGATGAATTGGAAACTATTTGATGAGTCTAATTTATTACTGTATGTTGATGAAGTAATTTATGTTGTGTAGCATTTTCTTTAGCAGATGCAATAGTCTTTGCCCTAAAGAGTTAACAGCCTGTTGTGGTTTAAGCCTCCCAGCCACCCTGTTTTCTCTCACTAACTCCCCCCTCTTTCTTCCCCCTACTCCCGGAGGGATGGGGAGGAGAATCGAAAGAATGCAACTCCCACAGTTTGAGATAAGAACAGTTTAGTAACTAAGGTATAACATAAATCACTACTGCTACCATCAATAATAATAATGACAAGAGAAATACAAGGAAAGAGAATACAGTTGCTTACCACCTATACCCAGCCCAATCAAGCAGTGTACTCCCACCCTTCTGGCTCTCTGCTCCTCGTTTTTACATCCTGGGCATGACGTGCTGTGATATGAAATACCTCTTTGGTCAGTTTGGGTCAGGTGTCCTGTCTCTGCTTCCTCCCAGCTTCCCCTCCTTCCTAGCAGAGCATGAGGCTCAGAAAAGTCCTTGGTCAGACCAAAACATTACCAAGCAGTAACTGAAAACACTGGTGTTATCAGCGCTGTTCCCAGGCTGAAAGTCAAAAACACAGCACTGCACCAGCTACTAAGAGGGAGAAAAATGATTGCTGCTGCGGAACCCATGACACAGTCGAAAGACAGGACCTAATCAGTGAGAAGACAACAATCTAAGGTCGCCCAGCAAACCATAACTCTGCTGGGCATACAAGTCCTGGTGTGCATTTTCTAACCTGGATGCCCTATTCCTAAGCATACTGGCTCTCTGAACCCACTTGGAACTAGCAAATACCACCTGATACAATGCTTTGTAAAATACAAAGTAACAAAATAATAGGAGATCTGGCTAACACACAACATAATGTCATTCCACTCTTGAGTCAAGCTCTTCAAAAAAGATTATTTCAAATAAACAAATTCTGAGTGGAGAATAACATTTGTTCATGAATGCGCACGTAGTGTAGGAATGAGATTGCAGAGACAGAATTGGTCCAGAGGCTTAGGTTTTTAGGTGGAGCACATAACAGAATGTCTGATATTGATTAGACAAAAGATGGAGTTCTAGTCTAGTTCTGGTATTCTATTAATTCAAAACCATATATTGGAATTACAATTCTGTGAGATCTAATCATTGTGATGTCAATGAAAACATTGCATTCCCCCTAAACACACAACCTCCTCCCCCCAACACCACTTTCAGTGTTTAGAATTTTTCTAATGCTGTCCAGGTGTGCTTTTAGGAATCTCTCCTCTTTTCTTCATAATAAGTGGCCAGGTTATTAGCCCTGATAACTCAACTAGTATAACTTTTAAGTTATACTTAACTTGCTCTGTCACTCTTTAAGTGCTAATAACAAATCTACATGAATTTGTATCATGGAAGCTCCCAAATCAGGCTAAATAATACAAGTGCAAAAATAATAACACCCAGAGGTCTGCCTGATCTATATGTTAATTGGAATGGAATTTGTACTATCCTCTTGCAACATAGCACATTGAGGGAGGCAACACAACATAGAGGCTCAGCCACACCTAGAGCCTCACCAGAAAGTCCTTTGTCCTTTTTTTTACTCTGAATAAAGAATAAAGTTTAATTAGGCAATAGACATTGACAAGATTGTGGCCTTCATCACTGCACTGCTAATGCATCTTTGTTTCTTTACAGACAGCATCCTGAAAGAGCATGAGCAAGACGTGTGTGGACAAAGGAGCCAAACGATCAGGAACAAAAGTGAGGGGAAAATCTGTTGAGACCTGGAGTGACCCTGTATGCATTAGTGTTACTGCAAATACACAATTTGAGTAAGAGAGAAATAAATGTAATATTTAAGTTAAACACATCAAGCCTCCAGTAGTATAGCATAAGGCAAGGATAATGACAAGAAAAATCAAAGGTGTTGGTGAGGTGGAACACAGTGTTATACTGAATTGAAAGAAGGAGAGGAAAAAAATTAACTTAGTGTTAAGCAATAGTAAATGGTAACAAAGCAGGAGAATTTGCAATAGCCATGTGACTGATGTGAGAAAAAATGGACCTGCAGCATGTCCATAGGGTATAGGATGAACCAGGGGGAGCTGTCTGAAGGGAAGAATGGAAAGTTGGCGCAATTACATCTGTTTTTTATGCACAGGGCTCTAGGGAGCTCCAGTCGACACAAGTGCACCCCCTTCGATTTCTGTGGTCAGCATGCAGGAAGCCAGAGAGCACAAATAGGTAATTGCAGCTGAAGTACTTGATGGTTATTTGAAATATGACCTTCTTTGCAGATATTTTAAGGGGGGGGTGGGGACTAAGCAATGTGAAAACTAATTGAAACCCTTTCTTGGCACTGCCTTATTTGCAGACTAGTTGTAGCATGTTTCTTCCAGTAAATCATCTGTGATACAGGCACAGAGAAAAACTGGGTTTGTCATTAGTGCAGTCCTTGTCCCAGACATCTGACCAGCCTCATGCTGACAGTAGGCATTTTAATGTAGTGTTCAGGAGCCATGGTCAGAACCCATTATGATAGGGGTTGAACAAACCCTCCAGGCTTTGGGTAAATTTTCAGGAGTAACTCCTGAAACATAACAAGCTTATGTCTCATTATAAAAAGCAATCCAGGCACTTGGCTGCTGTTCTCCCATTGAATTAATTTCCTTTCCCTGTTTGGCAGGTAGCAGAAATCTTTCCTATTTGCACAGCCTGACTGCTGCCTTCTTCAGTTCACTGGCTTTGCAGATGTTTTTCTTAAAGGGATGAAGAATATGTCATATTTCTATGGGCAGGATCAGGTACTGGGGGATGGCTGGTTGTTCTGTAGAAAGCGTTAATGTGTTTTCTGTTGTCCATACTACTTGGATTCCCCAACTGGTACGAGTGCCTTTGATGTCAGCTGACCTACATAAGCGAAGAGCAATTGAAGGAATTCATAATATGTTTGAATATGATGTTTATACCTTCAAGACTCTGAATATGGTGGTTCTCTTTCTTCCTATTGTCAGTCCTTTTTCTTTTGAAATCACTTCAGCAGTCCCTGAAGCTTGTGTAAGTTCGGAGAGGCTGCTGTCTGTTTTAAACTGAGGTGAATGTGTGATTCTGAGATTGAATAATTGATGATGAAGTTGGATATCAGAGACAACATTTCTGAAGTTGTTGGAAGTGCTGGAAAAATCTTTGTGCTACAATTAATGTGGCTATAATGATAATAGTCCATTTCATATCAAAGGTTTTGCCAACTGTTCATATGAAGATCTGGTTAGCAGAAATTAGTGGTTGCATGGGAGCTACATCAAATCTTAAAAAGTATTGAGTTACTAAAAGGAGAACAGCTTTCTAAGGATATGGGAACAGTAGTGTCATTGGAACAGGCTGCAGGAGAGGACTGAAAGGTAAATAAATGGACCTTCAGTTAAGCTCTAAACTCATTAATGTGTGATTCAGCAGATTTTGTACAAGAATGCAACATGTGTAGGCAATACATTACACATGTGAATGTGTAATGTATTTTCAGCTGAAGATGTTGTGGTTGTGCTTCTCTGCTTTTGCATTAAGAATATTTGAGAAGCGATGGTAAAACATCTCTCCCCAAGGGACTGTGCATCCATTAGTAGGCAGATTGGCTCCCTGGCTTCTGCTCAGTTGCTTATCCTATTTAAAGCTCCTAAGGATTACCGCAGGATGGAATGGCTTTTACTTCTAGGACTGTAAGTGGGTTTGATCTGTGAATCACCTTTCAAAATTGAAGTTACAAGTGATTTTTTTTTTCTAAGAATGCTGAAAAGCAAGGAGAAATCATCTGTTTAGCTGTCAGACACTGCTTGAAGTGGGATACCTAAGACTTAACTTTATAGCCAGGCTTATTAATACACAGAGAAATAACCCCAGTGGCCTTGCCAAAATTAATGTAATACTGGCACTGATGTTCTCTGACCAAACAAATGCTGTTGCATGATGTGCCTTATTCCAATGGCTGTCCCCTTCATGTTACTTCTGTGTATTCAGAAAATGGCAATTAACATTGTTTTCACCTTCCGCAATGTTCACCAGTTCATCTGTTGCATCCATGTTTGAAGTCTAGTGTAGGATCTCTTAATATTTCTCTTTTTGTATCTCTGACCTTGTTTCATCCCAGCGATTCCTTTGTCCCTCGGACCATCTTCTTGTGTCTCTCTCTTGCTTGCCTGCTTTTGCCACCACTGTTTTTAGGCACCTGGCCAAGTCTGAAATTTTCTTACCCTCTTTTTCTGCCAGATGACTCTGTGCCTAAAACAGCCCTTATAGCAGAGGCAAATCTCTTTGCAGAATCAAAACCACCCTGTGACAACATGCTTTTGAAAGGACTACCTAGAGGTATTCACCTGCAGGGAACTGAAGAAGCCACACTGAAATTACAGGAATAACAGCATGTACTGGGAATGGGGAATGCTGTCTTTTTATCAGCAGTGAACTGGCTGTGCTGCTGTGCTTGGAGCAGTATTCTGAAGTGAGCCAACTGCAGATTTTCTTTTGCAAATACTTTTTCCTTTGTAACTATATCATGCTTTTGTTACCATCTCACACCTGGGCTTCAGTCACTTATTTTACAGCAGTCAGACTGGCAGAAGTATTTATTTCCCCCCTTCCCTTCTGGGCGTGGTGTGGCTTGTTTGGGTTATCTGAATATAGTTTGGTAAGCTGCAGAGCTTGTCTCAGTGTTCTAGTGTTATTGCTTGTGGCATATGTCATAGAACCAGTAGGTTGGAAAAGACCTTTAAGATCATCAAGTCCAACCATTTCCCCAGCACTGCCAAGTCCACCACTAAACCATGTCACTGAGGGCCTCATCTACACAGTTTGTGAACACTTCCAGGAATAGTGATTCCACAACTGCCCTGGACAGACTGTTCTAATGCCTGAGCACCCTTCTGGGGAAGAAATTGCTCCTAATAGCCAGTTTAAACCTTCCCTGTCCCAGCTTGAGGCTGTTTCCTCTTGTCCCATCCCTTCTTCTTTGGGAGCAGAGCCCAGCCCCCTCAGGCTCCATCTTCCTTTCAGGCAGTTGTAGGGAGCAATAAGGTCCTCCCTGAGCCTTCTCTTTTCCAGAGTAACACACACACACACACACCCCAGGTCCCTCAGCTGTTCCCCATCACACTTGGTGCTCCAGGCCCTGCACCAGCTCTTTTGACCTTCTCTGGATCTGCTCCAGCACCTCAATGTCTCTAGTCATGAGGGGCCCAGAACTGAACACAGGATTCAAGGTGCAGCTTCATCAGTGCCTAGTACAGGGCAATGTCATTGCCCCAGTCCTGCTGGCCATACTATTGGTGATACAGGCCCGGATGCTGTTGGCCATCTTGGCTACCTGGGCACAAGCTGGCTTCTGTTCAGCAGCCATCAGTCAGCACCCCCAGGTCCTTTTCTGCTGATCATTCAGGAGACTGAATGACTTCTTACAGCTCAGACACATATTGCACTCTGAGCCTTGTTTGTTAAGTTCTGTCAGCGCAAAGCGGTCTTAGCCATAGCCGCAGGGGATTCGGCTCGCTGTGGCAGAGCCCAGGGGCGAGAGGGTGCCGTTCCGACGGGTGGCAGCCAGTGCCCAGCTCAGTGGGGTCCGGGCGGCCCTGCGTACAGCGGCGCTGGAGAGCGAGGGCAGATCCGATCCCTGCAGCCCAGGGCGCTGCTACCGGTGCCCCCCCGGGGCTGTGGGACCGCGGCTCTGCAGCGCACGGTGCGGAGGACGCGGCTGCATCTGCCCCCCCCAGTCCCCGCGGCGGGCGCGGCCGGGTGAGTCAGCGCCGAGACACGGGGCCGGTGGGGGGAGCAGGGCGGGCAGGACCTGCCGGGCCCTTTAAAACCCCGCCCGGGCCGCTGCGGGCCGCAGCCGCCGCTGGAGCCGTCGTTAGAGCCGCGCTGCTCGCTCCGGACAGGTGAGTCCGCGCCCCGGCAGCGCGGAGCGGAGCGGAGCGGAGCGGAGGGAGGCGGCAGCAGCCCCACGGGGCTGGACCGGGGCGAGCGGAGCGGAGCGGGGTGGTGGCGGGGTGCGGCCGCTGCCCTCCTGCGACCCGCGTTCTTCTCTTCCTCCCTCTCTGCGCGCCCGCTAGTTACTGCTCCGTGCTCGGCTTCACGGCGGAACGGCGGCCTCTGAGGGCGAGGCTACCCTCGGAAAGCTTCGTGTGCCCGCGACAGCTCTGGGTGTGGCGGCAGCGCTCAGGGCAAGCGGAACCGCTCCCAAACTCGGTCGGACTTCCCCACACACTCTTTATTCTCGCTGAGGCGCACGGAGGCTCAGCTGGCAGCGCCCGTTCACTTTTCAGGCCGGAGCGTCGAAGGGACGCTACTGTGTCTCGCCGGGCGGTGAAGGCAGGACTTGCGCTGCTGCGGGCACCGTGCGTCGGGCTTGGCCTGGGGCGATGGCCGCTGCCCGCGCTCTGGGTGCGGCCGCTGGCGCGGGCCCCGGAGGAGCCCTTGCGCAGTGTTCCGGGTAGGCAGTGATCCCGAAGTTTGGCCTTCGGTAGCACCGCGGCGAGTGAGGCAGCCCCGTGCGGTTCCCTGCGCTCAGAACCAGGCTTGGCTGGGCGCGGCTGACCCACCCTGCCAACTCTGTGAGCAGGGTTGAGGAGATCTTGCCGCTGCCTGGTGAGTCAGCTGGGACACCACTTCCCCTCCTCGAGCCAGGAGGGGAGACGGGACAAAGGAATGTGGCCGTGCACTTTAACTGGAAGGAAAGTGAGATGATTTCAGATAGTCACGCACAAGTGGGTTGTGTTCATGTAGATGTCAGCTTTAATTCCGGTTGATGCAACTTGTTCTTATGTTCATGTTCAAATGTCATATCCGTGCAGAGATGTGCAGAATCCAACATACAGGTCAAGAGTAAAAAGAGCTTTTGGAACCTTTGTGCCCTTGACTGATCTATCCATAGATGTGCTTGCCTTCTGTTGGTAGAGCTAGTTATCATAAGTAGCCCTTGTGAGTATAATTTCGATTCGCTAATGTATCAAGTGATTTGCTTGATAAAGTGGTTTTCCTGTAAAGTCCCAGAAGTGAGAATAACTTGAATAAGGAGAAGTAAAAGTCCTTCATTTTGTATGTGCATAGCATCTTCCTGGAATGGAGCATCGCTGGCTATTAGCAGAGTCTATGGAAGAGAGCAGTTAAAGTATGTTTGTGGTACTAAGGGGTTTGGGATCCCTTCCTTTACAGCTGGTGTTTTCTCCAAGTAGTGGCTTTCAGTGTTCTGCTGAACCTTGTCCCAGGTGATCTGGGAAGATACAATATGTGCAGTTGGTTAGCACTGTATATAAGTGAATGATTCTGAGTCCATATTTCATGTACAGCAGATAATGCACATCTTCCTCACTCTTCCTCCTCTGTTGGACCATGCCCTAGTTTTTGGAGACCTGACATAAACAGTCTCCAAGTGAAAGAGTTTCCATTCTCTCATTCCGGGGATGCCGTTTCCTTGGCTCAGATGTCTGGGAACACCCATTGCTCAATCTCTGTCTATGAACGTGTAATAAGTGCTGCTTAAATGATAACTCTGCTTATTGAGCACTGTGATTGCTTGTGCATACCTGACACTTTTTGAATGGCTCACATGGGTGTTTTCTGCTCTAATGTATGGGAGCTGCCTCTGGGAACTGAGATACGGGACTGGTTTTAAATATATGCCTTTCTCTCACCAAACAGTTATGGAAATAAGGTACTGAATATAGATTAGGCCCAGTGTCACAATAGGTTTGCAAATCAGTGATTAATTACTGTGGGGGTCAAGTTCAAAACAGATGCTATTTCTTTTAGTAGAGCAACATTATGATTCAGGTTTACATCATGTGGATTTAGGAGGAAAACTGGTTGTAGAAACTTGCCTTAGGGTATTGAAGTGTTAGTTTACCCCTGGAAGGTAGAGACTGATTCCTTTTCAGTTTAAGGCAGAACAAGTTAGTGCAAGTATTTTTCTGTTTACATGTTCAGACCCTCCCAGAACTTGTCAGAACTACATCAGCTGAAATCAGTCCCTCAGAGAACACTGAGAGTATGTTCTCAGACATGAGTGCCTTACAAAGCAGGGTGTGACAAGAGATGCATTTGTTTTCCCAGTAAAGATCTTTCTCTGCAAAGCTTCTTGAAAAGCTTCCCATTTTTTACTTTTGCCAGCTTGCTGCTGATGGCTGGTTGTTGCTATAAGCATTGTTGTGTGCTGATGGTAGGAACCTCCCAGTTCCAGCTCAAGTGAGGGTGTGATAGGTCTGTTCTGGACTCCGTTGAAGTTTTTTGTTCCAACAAGCCTGATTCAATGTTGTTTTTAATTGATTTAGAAGCAGGAGTGTTGCAAAAAGCTCTTCCATGGTTGTTTTGTGACGTTGTGCTGCGGTTGCTTTGCTTCAGTTTTCACTGGTGTTTTTCAGTTCTTTCTGACAAGCAAGACTAAAGGACTTGAGCTGCTTATCTTTGTACTGGTTGTGATGCTGTCAGAGTACAAAGGTCTCATTGTTAGGCTCTTCATTTTATTAAGAGTAAACATTAAGGATTTCATGAATCAGTAATACATCATCCCCCTCTAACCAGCATGGTTAATAGTGCCAATAGGAGATAGCAGCCTGTTATAATTCTGTAGCCAGTCTTTAAAGGGCTGGGTTGGATTTTTGCTCCAAAAAAAGATTAATCCCAAATAAATTGATGCATGTCTGATTTTCATTCTTTGTCTTATTTTTCTGATTCCCTGGAATCTTATTTTTTCCTTGAAGTAAAGTTACTTTTGTTACTTAAACCCAGTTTGCTTCAGAAGATGAAAGGTTTTCTTCCTGTACCCAAAGTAAGAAAAGGTGTGGTTACAGCAGTTGGACTACAAAAGCCGTCTAATTGTGTTTCTACATTTTATTCTCATAATACTTGCTATACCTACTAAAAGTAAGGATTTCTCTGCTTTCTCTCTACAGGTACAGTGTGTTTATGGAACTAAAACAAAAAATAAACACCTGTTCTATAGTTTAAACCAGATCCCCATGATTAAGAAACTGTTGCAAATTTCTTGCTAGTTCCCTGAGCTCTTGGTTTCAGACAGATCATGGGGTGGAGAGGAGTTTGATTTGTCAGGGAGATGTGCCTTGGTGGCTTGTACTGCTTGCCTGGGAGAGTGCCGGGACCACCAGAACAGAGACTGATGGAGGATAAAAGAAGAATCTTGACGACCAGGTGCAAGGCCATGCCCAGGCCTGCCTGCACAGTTGCTGGGGTTGGCTCACAGTGTGGGAGCTGGACTGGGGGAACCGGTGGCAGCAGTGAAACCAGTGCAGTTTTGGTTCCAGGCTCAGTTACCAATCAGTGCAATGTCAGTGGCCTTGAGGTGTTGCTGTCTTTTCTTTCCTACCTCTCATCAAGCCAACGCTTCATTTTTGGATAATGCTCTCCACAGCTTGATTGTGGAGTTCCTGAGAAATGAGGTTTAACTTCTAGCAGGTGAAATAATACTTGCTCCAGGTACCAGCCTCGGTGACTAGGAGGGAATGTAAGTGGCAGTGTCTGCCCTTTCAGTAGAGGAATTTGAGAATAGAGTTTTGGGAATATATCAGGCCTCTTAAACATTGCCTCTGGCTTACAACATTTGGAAAAAAAATCCTACTTAGTTACGAGACCCTTCCAATAAAAGAGTAACACAGCTTTGCCAAACTTCCCTAGCTAGAAATCAGAGCTGAAAAAAGGCTGTGCCTTGTAACAGAAGCATATTGTATGTGTTCATTTCTGCAGTGTGTATAGTCTGTCTCAGGGTTGGGGTTTTCCCTGTTTTTCTTTCTGTATGTTAGCAAGATGTTGTTATGCAAATTCTGGCAATGGAGCAATGATCATAGAATCACAGAATGGTTTGGGTTGGAAAGGACCTAAAGGTCCAGTTCCAACTCCTTGCCACAGGTAGGGACACCTTCCACTAGACCACATTGCTCAAAGCCCTGTCCACCCTGGATTATTGATGATGGGTGATGTTGATTGTCTTGCCTCAATGGCTTTTACTTTTGGAGCTCTCATTTTAAGAGAGTCCTTGTTACCTAGTATCTGACAGCCTTGTTACTAATTGGTGTTTGTAGCTTGTCTTGTGATCCTTAACTGCTGGGGAGCTGCTCCAAAACTATACGCTATTGAGGCACTTGTGGCCTCTGTCCAGGATTAAACAGCATTATGAATTTATATAATGTTTGCATTAATATAAATAGTTCAAATGTATTCTATGAGTACTTGAGGAATCGCATATCTGATTTAAATGCTACTACTTTTTTCTGCATTTTGGCTTTGAGCCTGACCAGGATATAATGTTTGTGCACAGTTCCTGGTGGTGAGTTTTAAGCTTAGTTGATTCTGTTTCTAAGGTAGGGATTCTCCATTTCCTAGGTTTAAGTATTTAAAATGCAGAAGAAATACGTCTTTAAGATGTAAAGGTAACTTTTTATTGTACAATGGAATTAAAACCTCTCACTGTTGCATTATTACTGATGGTGTGGCTTGGAAACTCTTAAATCTGCATTCTTGCTTGGGATTAGCAGGTTCATTGGACTGTGTCACTTTCAGTGCTGCAGCCTTTCGGGACTATGTAACACGTTGATGGAGTTGTAGATACATTTACAAGTCTATTTGTTTTATTTCTTTTTTTTTTTTTTTGCCAGCATTCTTTCAAGATGTCTACTGTCCATGAAATTTTAAGCAAGCTCAGCCTTGAAGGAGATGTAAGTATAGTTATCTTAAGCAAGAAAAGTTCAGTTTACCTAACCGGCACATCTTGTTTCTTTTGCAGGACTTTGCCAACAGCTGTACTGAGCTGTACAGTTTACAAGATTCCACATACCTCTTCTACTTAAACTGGCATTAACCCAAAACCTAGTCGGCGGTGATCAGTTTTCAGCCACAAAGCAGCTGGAAATCATAGAACAATTATTTGAGGTGACTAGCAAATGAAAGGTCTTCAAACTGGCCAGCATCATGAGTGTTTATGTGTTGGGCCATATGAGAGAGGTCATAGGACAGACTGAATGGCTAGTCCACATCTATGGACCCTCTTTCTTCCAAAGGAATAAATGAGTTAAGGATGATAAGAGGAGATGGAAATGTGTTTAAGTTTGATGACATCTTTTGAGTTTTCATCCCTCTTCCACTCTATCTTCCTTCCCCATTAAAAATGGCAGAATGGAGAACCATTACTTAATGGGAATGAAAATGTGTGGCATCTTATTCCTGTAGCAGTTGTCACCAAAACCAAACTACCTCGTGAAAAAAATTATTTTCTCAAACTACTTTTCTCAGTTTTTGTTTTGAAATGTGGGCAGACTCTTGGTTTTCATAGTGTGTTTTCCAGTACATCAGAACTTGCTTCATAGTTTTATTGAAACACCAGAAAGCTACACTCTTGATTTCTGTTGCAACTTTAGATGGAGGGATTCCCAGTGTAGTGTCAGAATATCGTATCATGAATTTGGTTTTCTGAGATTGTCACTGAAGAAGTGAATCCTATCCATGTGTTATTTTATCATGTTGCTTATCAACTTGCTATATTTATAAATTCTATAGCCGGGAGCTCCACGTCTGAGATCAGTACAAGCAAACTTTTTTGCCTATCTTTGAACTTGTTGCGAAATAAATTATGCCATATGATGTTTGTGCAAGAGCTGTTTCAAAAAAGTGGCTAATGCACTGTAGATAAGTAGCAAAGCTGATTTTGTACTGCAAAAGCAATCAGCCCTTCTGACTTCTTGGCCGCATTTGTTTCAATGGAGAATTACTGGAATATTATTTGAGCTATCTGTTCTCAAGGGCAAAAATTTTTCTTCCATGATGTTTGTGAGTAGCTGCAGAAGTCAAATTGGAATACTGTTCCATTGTCATCAGAAATGCTTCCATGTAATGTAAGAAATATTGGAGCTGGTTTGTTCTGTCGATCCTAAGTTGGAAGCTGGAATCACGTAGTAGCTATTCTGCGTAAAGGATATGCTCAGTTCCTCCAAGCAATGGTTCAAGCAGGTTCAGTGATGTTAAACACAATACTTCAACCACCCATTTACAGAATGGTTGCATCTGAACCTAAGTCCTGTCTTGTGCAATAAGGAATTCTTGTGTTCTGCATCAGTGGTGTAGTGATTGATTTGTTTCAAGATTAAGAAACTGGGAAGTCAGTTGGAAAAACTTGTGTGAAAACACAGTACCAGTACTGTGCATTTCCTCTGCCACAGGACAGAGGGAAAACTGGCTCTCAAATTGCAAATATGCTGTGTGTTTTGTTGAGAGTACAAGATCATCTTACAGTAAAACACTCTGTCCGGGTTTGGATAGGTGGAAGGAGAGATACCCAGCTCATCTTAGCTCACCAGGTGACTTGCTTCAGCTAATTGAGAGTGCTAGTTAATTAGATAATGTGCCACATGATTGTGTCTACTAATGGGCTTTAGTTTAGGCATCTTCCAGGCACACAGGTTTCTCCTAGATGACACTGCACATCTCCAGTTCCTGTTGCTGTTAGCAATTTGATCTGCTAACAGGAAAGGCTGTGTTTTGTGGTATGGCAGAGGGCCAAACTGGGACCATTTTTCTAGCTTGAGCCCATGGTAAGAGGCAAAAGAAGGAATGATTCAGCTTATTGATACCTTCTTGACTTCTATCCACAGCATAACACAGACTGTCTCAAGAGGACACAATTGTTGTTGTTGGAGAAATCTATTCAAGACAGCAGGACCTCAATAGCATAGAGTAAAACATAGTTAAAAACCATGGATTTTTTTAGGTAAAATTTGTCCTCTTTATAACAATTTGCATGTAAGCAGATCCTCCAAGGATATTAAGATAGCTTAGTCCTTCTATGAACCTGACTTTGCATTGGAGTTAAGGACTGAAAAAAGTTTCCAGGGCTCTCTAACAGGAAAGCTTAACTGTTAGTGCACTTAGGAAGCAGCTCTGGCAATTTCAGTGTTGGTCACTATGCTTTCCTGCCAGACATTAGGTCTCCAGTAAGTTCTTACTCATTGCTAATTTTCCATCTCCCTCTACTATTTTTAAATTCTAGCCTATAATCCAAAGTAAAGTATTGGCTTCAAATCTAAAATACTTCAGACTTAAACTGTCTTTGAATTAGCTTTCTGTAGTCAATTTCCTTCAGATCTAGCCAGAAAACTCCACATCTTAGAAGCTTGAAGTTTAGTGAATAAACTTGGAATGTATTAGGTTCTTGCTGCAATAATATATCTGTTTGTATATATTTTTTGTTATAAGCATGGGTGTGAGTGTGTTTCAGGACAATACACATCAGCAGAACTGAGTTCAGTGGATCCTGGGAGAATTCTGTTTTGACGTAACCCAGTGGTAGTTCTTGAACTTAAAAATGTGGCTAAATAGCAGTTAACCAAGAGGCACGTGTTTCATTACCTGCAGTGAGGACAGGGTTACATGATTTAACTTTGAGGTGGCTCTTCTTCTTCCAGCATTCTCTCCCACCAAGTGCCTATGCCACAGTTAAGGCCTACTCTAATTTTGATGCTGACCGGGATGCCGCAGCCTTGGAAACAGCCATCAAGACCAAAGGTGAGGAATGTGGGCTATGGCTTTGATTCTGCTTGTAAGGTAGAATGCTGGCTTGGGGAGGGGGAAATTTAAATTAGAAAAGGAAAAGGTGCTCTGCCTCCTGGGCAACGTTTCAGTATCCCTTACTGGAGGGTAGCTACTTTAGGTGTTGGATTTTTCAGACCTCACAAATGGAATCTTGACCGAGTTAGATTTTGAGCTCTGTAAACACATGCTTTAAGTGTACTTGTGAAGTTTATAGCCAAGTTTATCACTGAAAATGTCCACTTTCTTCTCTGGACTCATCAGTTCTTCAAATTCTACTACTTTCCTGCTCCTGAGAACGAAGTGTCAGCTTCTGTAGCAGATTTGGGACCACGCTCTGAATAATGTATTTCTACTGGATTATTGGATTGGGCATTTTTTCTTCCTTTCAGCTCTCCAGACAGCTGCATAGGAGTGCTTTGAACATTTTTCTCCTGTTTTTTGAACTAAATACTCATGTATCTTGTATTAATTTGGGTCAGAGAAAGTCCTAGAAACTATGTTATCTAGTTTCTGAAATGATTTTGCAGTATTTCAGGGGCAGGGCTGTGTGAGAGTCCTCTGCTGTTCTGAACCAGGCTCTCAGGGTTCCATCTCTTTATATCAGTGCCAGGATCCATCACTTCCACTAACTGGTAGGAAACCGTGATGGAGCAGGACAGAGGTGCAGCTGTACATTAAAACCAGGAGTACTGAAAGAATTAGGAGAATGTGGAGTACTCCTAACTACAACTGTGGAGTAATTCTTGGTGGTATTCCCAGGGCAGTGATCCTCTGTCCTCGTCCTGGTCTGGAACAAAGAAAGGGTGTGCCAGGCTTCCCAGATTTCCTCCAGACCAGAGAAGCAAGGCTGGGTATAGCTGGAGTTGCCAAGTCTTTTGCTTGCATGTCAGGAGAGGGAGAAATTTAACAGCCAAATGGTTTCTCATGAGGAAGAAATGCAGTCTTCCATCAGTGCCAACAAAGCGCATGTTTGACTTGCTATGAAGTTTAAAATATTGCCACTCCCTAGGTCTTCCTTTCACAAGATTTCTCAATTTAACTGGAGAAATCCCTTGTCTGCTCATCACAGAGGGTTCAGTTCTGATTTTGAATCATCATATGGCTTGTTTTTATTGTCAAAAATCCTCCTGGAAGAGATAGGTAAATGTCATTGTGTTTGGCAGAAGATGCTTTGTATGTATGTAGAGTTTTGTCTAGGCTTAATAATCTTTTCTAGCTCTGATTATAGGGCAGATCCAGACGTGTCAAATAGACCTTCAGACTTTCAGGGCAGGTACAAACTTACACATTTGAATGCTCAGTTAATGCAAAAAGGAAGTTGCAGTGTTATAGGCAGTAGAAAAGCTTTTCCAGTCAGGAAAGTCAAGGTCATGTTGAGTTTTTCCTTTCTTCCAGCAAAGACAAAAGTCTGCTATGTTTGGTTTTAAGAGACATGGAAACATTTTGTTAGAGAGATGATTCCCAACTCTCTGAACAAATAATAGGGAAACCTTTTCATGGACCTGCTTGTCTATAGGACTGAGCTTATCTCTGTTTATTAGCTCATTCTAGGGGAGGTTTTTAGGGAAGGTGGCTTTAAAAGGGAAAATCTCGTTATGGTTTTAATACTGAGTCCTTACCATAAATACATTCTCAAAGCAACTATTCCTGGGGGAAATAAAGAACTAGTGTTAGGATCCTTTTTCCAGGTGCTGTTCCCTTGGACTTCAAATGCTTCATTACAGGATATTTTGATCTGATAATGCAGAAAATCTATTAAAATGTGAATTCTCTAAAGTGCAGGTGGGTTTTGAAAAGTTACCATCTAATGAATTATCCAGCTGTTTCTCAGTAGTGCAGACTCCCTGAGGCAGAGTTCTGAATCTCTGTTCTGGTGATGGCATATGAAATGAGTGAAACTTTTTACTGGCTAAACAACAGCTGCACATGCATTTCGGGGCAAAGATCTGGAGTATAGTGTCTGACTGTTCTGCTCTGTGTAATATTTAAGTAGTCTAATATTCATTCACATTCTGCAGATCGATTCCTCAGAGGTCAGACATCTTTTATGTACTGTGGGATCTGTGGGAAATACTGTAATGTGTTTACTGGGGCTTAGGTCTGTTTGCGAAAACTATACTGCACAAATACATTGCCCAGCCCTTCATTGGGCTTTGTGTGGAGTTGAGCTAAATGCAGGGTCCAGACAGGTTGTTCACACAGATGTGCAAAAGTGACTCTAGATGATACAAAACAGGTTTGTAGTTAGCAGTAGTTCAAACTAGAGCTTGCCTGATGCAGATAGCTTGTTGCAGTTCTGATTTCTTCCTTTTGTAATAAATGTCATTGCTGTGCCTTTTTCATTTTTATGCTATTTAGTGGTTCTGTGGTGACTTCATCTAGTGCCTTAGTGTGTCCTTTGTAAATGTTGGCTTTTTGCTGTACAGGACAAGAGGTTGCTTTATTTCTGTATAATGCTCCGTTGTGCCCTGTGTATAGATTAGCTCAAGTATAGGAGCCTAAATAGAAGAAATTAACTAGAAGAGTACTAACAGAGCATACGTTAGGTTTCCTTTTAATTCTCTGTAGGAAAGAAGACTGCTGAAGTGTCTCTTTTCTGTTTCAGAGTTATTCCCTAGCATTGAGAGTCAAATAATTTGTTAAATAATTCTATTGTCTGACTAGGTTATGAATAGTTCATTACTTGCAACCTTAACTGCAACCTTTTATTGAGGCTTCATGGTATATACTATTTTATTCCATGACTGGCGGAGTTCAAACACGAATGTGTTGTAGGAAATTGCTTAGAAATATGTCTGTAATAAACTGATTATACCCAGAAATTGGTAAAACAATGGCAAGGTGTAAAGATTGATTTCTTTGTTTATATAGTGTATCCAACATGCCTGTACCTTTTAACAGAGTTTGGAATGTTATGAAAGTTCAGAGGAGATCTATTGGCATGCTGCTAGGGGAGGATAGTGCCTGAAACCCACCAAACTGCATCAGCCACATATTCAGAGTATTAATAGTATCAGTAAAGAAATACCTCATTGCAACATGAGTTGGGTGAAATCTCGCTGAGCAAAGCACAACTGGAACTGCTTTCATTTTTTTATCTAATTTTTTCCCTTTCATTCCACTGGGATCTGGGGTTTATCCAAGGAAAATATGACACTGCCGATTGTGGGTTCAGTCAGATAGTCCTAGGACTGTGTTGGCACCAAATGCACAATGGTGTTGAGATCTCACAAGAGCTAATCACATACATCTTCCATTAATAATTTGAGGTGAGCTACTACTCCATTTCATACACACATACAGATTATTGATCTCTGGAATACCTAGATGCTGTTAGGACAGATGCTGGTATTCTGTCACTGAAGATGAAATGTAAGAAAAGAGACTTCTAATAGATGAGCTGAATGCATGCCAGCTCTTGCAAAATGAAAGTATGTTAGCTCTGCTCCCACCTTAAATGCAAAGTGACTGTCCATATCAGATGCTTTGTTCAGAACAATGCTGGTACTATTGTTTGAGCCCATGGAGATTTCAAGTACCAAAACAAGTGGCAACTCTTAACTGGTCACTTTGGCCATGTTCATTTCCTCTTCTTTTGCTGACTGAGCCATAGAACTGTGATCTTACCAGAACAACAGATTGACTTCTAGAATTTTCCTATATTTAAAAAAAAAATAAAAATAAAAGAGAGCCACAACATCTAATTCCTCTTTACCCATTGATAGAAAGGCACTGATAAAATCTGCCCAGCCAGAATCAATTTAGAAATGAACTTTTGTTTCATTACCCTGAAACTTCCAGAATTTTTAGTGAACAGCAAAGAAAGCTATATGAGCTGCTCTCCTGCTCCACCCCAGCTCAGCAGATATGAGTCAGCATCCTGTTCATGCAGGGTGATTCCCAAGTGTGAAGCGCAAGTACGCATTTTCCATTAAATGCCAGGGCAGTGAGTTAACTTTGTATTTCCATCCACAAAGCATATGAAACTTAGACACAGTCATTTGTGAGCTTCTGTCTTTTCACAATTGTGATAAAGCTTGAAAATGTAATTTGCCTTTTTTGAATGGTGAGAATGGTTTAAATTCAGAATTTCTTAAGAAGCTCAAGACATTGGCTTATGCTGTGGCTCTGCAGTGGCGGAAAGGCCCAATGTGTGTGTGTGTTTCTGGACCGGGAGAATTTGTTTTCTTTTATAAAATGGGAACACTTTAAAATGTGCAGGAATAGGTTATGGCCAAAATGTGCAGCCTGTTTTAAACCCAGAATTTGTAACTAAGACATATAGTACCTTTTGACTTCTGCAGACCAGAAGAATGTGAATGCAAAGCAGTGATTTAGGTCTGCCTCTGCATGAGCTAAGGATATGAGGCTATCAAGCACAACTGATAAATTCACATTGTGAGAAATGTGAAGAGGGTCTCAAAGAACATATTACTGTAAAGAGCATAGTAACAAGACAGCTTCTTTAACTCTGTCATATGTTTTTGTAGGTGTGGATGAGGTCACCATCATCAACATCCTGACAAACCGCAGCAATGAGCAGAGGCAGGATATAGCTTTTGCCTATCAGAGAAGAACCAAAAAGGTAACAAAATTTGAAGAAATACCAAGTGTTCCATATTCTTCTTGTGGAAAGTTAGATTTTTTTTCAGGGCCTGCATGTTTCACCATTAACTAGATGTAAACTGGAGATTAGTATGATTTGTTTTATCTTTTTGCTGAAATTAAGAGATCATTTGCTTTGTCCATGCTGCCACAGTTTAGGACTGGTGGGACTTCAAAATTTGTTGAGTTTGCACAGCTGGGACTGAAGTCTGTCTGAAATGTCACTGCCAAAAATCAGGATGGGTGACATAGCCAGCCACAGGATTCCCTAGCAAAATATGTTAAACAGCAGCAAAAAGCCAATGACATGAAATCCCTCAGTTTGAAATAAAAGATGAAAGGGGGATGACTTAGGGGATTGAATTTTTTGTTTGATTGTTGCTGTTAAGATGACTCAGCATAAGTATTCTGTTTATATCCACAGAGCTAGCTTAAATAAGGAAAAAATTGCAGTTAGCTGTACTACAAACTGCAGATGTGGAACAGTGAGTTGAACCATTGCTTAGTACTGTCCTGTCAGAAATACCTCAGGTACTGAGAGAGATGGAGAGAAATCTGTAGAACATGCAGAGCACTGAATAATGAGTCTTGCTATCTGTAAGGCAAGAGCTGTTCTCTTGACTTTGAAATGTTGAGAAAGTTACTGTAATTGAAGTTTTATACCCATGAAAAAGAGGAAATTCATGTAGAGCTAGGATTGTGATGAATATATCTCTTTTCAGGTTTCCCAGACCCCAAATGGTAGTCCTCCAGTAGCAGCCCAGAGTGCTCATCTGAACACAAATGTAAATCTAGAGTTAAATTTGGGAATTTCACCAACTTTTCTGTGTTGCTGATGGAGGCGCATGCAGAAGCACACACAGAGGTTGGACACATGCATGTGTGCACATGTCTGCACCTGGTGGTCACAGCCTGCGGGCGGGCACTGGGAGAGTTGTGCCCAGGAGTGGGCCCTGGTAGTGACGTGTGTCACTTAAAGCTTTGCTAAAGGTTTTGCATGACCACACAAATGCACGATCAACAAAATCTGCAGCTTTTTTCATCTGTTTTGCTCTCACGTTTTTCCTTGCTGCAGCCCAAGGGCAACCTGAATTTATAGAGTCTATGAAATGCCAAAGAATAAAACAGTCTGTAGAAGCAATAGAATTTGCAGGAGAAACCACTTAGTGAAAAACAAGTGAACAGCAGGAGAGGAGGAAGTGAGATATGAGAAGACATACAGGTTTATCTTCATGGTTTTCTTTGGCAGCAGGTTGTGCAGGTTTCTTTGGTGATGTGCTGTATTGTACAGGGCTGCTCGGTTTGTGTCTTGCAGGATTTCTTAGTGGATCATTACAATTCTTAAAAGTCACAGATCTACATCTGTGTTCATTGCTTTGAGCTGAGATGCGTCTAATGGAAACTGCCTTGAAGGATGTTTGATCTATACAGTCGTTCCCCATACTAGCGTTAATGGAGCTACCAGTGAATATTTGTCTGCAAGAACTTCTTTCAGCTACTTGGAATTTGTGGAATTTGTCCTGAAATTTATTAGAGGCATCGGGTGTCTTTGCTGTTTCAGCTGGTGACTGAAGAACCTGTTTTCACACAAATAAATGATGTCTCCAAAACTGAGTTACTGTACTGAAATGTTTCCTAGACTAAGACAGCTAGGTGCCCCAAACCCCTATTTATTATCCTGGTCAATCCATGCAGTAGGTGCATACAGTATTAGCATGTATTAATTAGTGTCCTGGATTAAAATAGGTGACTGGAAAGGGAACTAAGTGCCTTGGCTCCTTATTGGTCTGCTACCAACTTCTCTGAGATCAGTTTCTGTACCCCCTTTTCACTTGCTTATCAAGTTCACACACTGAAATGTAGCAGTTCCCTTCTATAGATTTAAATTCAGTTTAGAGAATACATTCATGGGTGTAAACCCCAGGCTTGATCCCAGGGGGTTCAACTTTGTAACTGCACTACAATGAAACTGATAATTAGCTTTATTCAAGTTGCATCTGAAACCCACAGAAGAGGGCATGCCTCTAACTTCATTTGCTACAAATCTGCATGCGTCCTTTGAAGTGAGCATACCTGCCCTTTTCATTCTCAAGGATTGACTGGCAATTAACAATAGAGACTTTGACCACACTCTTCTGGTAGTTTCCTTGAAGACAGGGATAATTTTTCTGTGCTTATGGACAGTTTTTTCTCTTCAGCTGTTTGGGAGCTGGGCCTGTACAGTGGAATAACTGTGCAGTCAGTTTTCCGGTGTCTCAGCTAGTAAAGGGCTGGGATAATAGGGAAAAACACAAATGATACAGTGCCACTGGGAAAACTGTGAGTGTGATGGAGAAACACTGACCACAGGGAATTGGACTGGTATCCATCTGTGCTTGTCAGGTCCAACAAAGTGTCAGTGGTTCAGGACTTGAGCGAAGCAGTTCAGCAGTGTCTGCACCATGCTTCCCAGCACTTTGTCAGCCACCAGTGGATTTCATTCTTTTTTTCAAAGGATGAGAAAAAAAATCCTTTACTCTAATTTCTTTCTTAGGCTTTCATAAAAGAAAAGCTCTTTATGTTCTTTCTCCTTGTCAGTTGGGTAAGAAACACTGTTGCAAGCTTGGAGACTTCAAGCACTGCAGGCCCAATTCTCTGGAGATCAGAAGCAAGCTTTAATTTTTTTCTTCCATCATCCTTCCTTTTTTACAGGAACTTTCTGCAGCACTCAAGTCTGCTCTGTCAGGTCATTTGGAGGCAGTGATCTTGGGCTTGCTGAAGACACCAGCTCAGTATGATGCCTCTGAATTGAAAGCTTCCATGAAGGTAAATGAGCTTTGAAATTTAAGTGCGTGTTAATTCAAGAATGAATAGAGACTTCATAGCCAAGATCAGAGTTTTCTAACATAAACAGTTTTTGAAGTTTTTTTTTTGTAAGTGCTATAGCTTAAGTATCCAGCTACAAGGCATCCAAAATGAGACAAATTCTGAAGCTCTGTGATTTTTAAGCTGTTAACTAAATCCTCCCCTAAGGGAGGAAAAAAACCCCAAACAAACAAAAACAACAAACAAAATTCATCAGGTCAGGAATAACTGGCACACTGCTCTGGCTGGTTGCTGCTTGCTGCCTGCTTTTAAAAACCATAAATAAAGGTTCAGAGCACAAAAAGGTCATTAAGAAAGCAGCCGTTAGCTGGAGCCATTAAATTCTCTGCTAGCATTTTTAAGCTTAAACACTAGTTTCCAGTTACTGGGTCATATCACTGATCTTGAAAAAACATGCTGTACTAGACTGGCCTCTACACTGGCCTCTGTGTAGAACAAGACAGGGCATCAAAATCAGATTTCAAAAAAACAGTGCAGCAGTTACTTGCTGTGTTCAGTCTCCTACAACCCCCAGGCAAGTGTGAAAGAGACTGTGTAGAGTTCAGAAATGGCTACTCTGCAGGCCACTGAAAGACAACTTTGAGAGGTGCTCATGCCAGGACATTTGCCTTTCTTGGCAAACTTTGGATTTACATTCATCACTTAAATTCTGAATGTTCTTGATCAGTTTTGGTTGGATTTTTTTGCTTAGGTGTTCGGTTTTTTTTTTATTTTTATTTTTTATTTTGTTTTTTAATAATTGAAACTTAACTATTAAAATATGCCTAAAATCCAGACCACCACAAAAAAAAAAAAAATGGATTTCTCCAGACTAAGGAAAAAACCAAGCGGGCAATGAAATGCTCCTCCTAAAAGAAAGCAAATCAAAAAAACAGCACCTCAAAAAAACCTAAATCCCCAAATCCAAAAATTTATCCCTTTATGGAACTGGTAACTCTTCACTTCTGGGCCAATTCCCTTCTTTGAGTAATCAGATGCTGCCCTCTTGTGGTTTAAGTAGAGGATATCTGTCATGTGCTGTCTGTTGATTTGGGTTTTTTTTTTTTATTGTTTTAATGTCTTACGTCTGATGCGTTCTGTTTGGGATGACCATACTTGACACATAGAGCAACATAAGCTATGACATAGGAATCAAAGTTTGGTACAGGAAAGTTGACATTGGGGAGTTAATTATGTTTTTGGTGCACGCTTGTGAAATACTTAAATGTTTGGAAAATCTTTAAAAAGATTCCAGATACTTTCCAAGAGGATGGTTCTTCACATAATTGTCTCCATTTTCCACATGTGAAGGACTGCAGCATTGGAAATTTTCCCAAGATCTTATTCAGCAGACTCCTTTTGGAGTCCTGAGCAAACATGCCCATATTTGTATATTCATTTTGTAACACCTGTATTGCTTTTCAAACAGTAGTAATGCAGCTTAATTCTAAGTACTGGTTCTTCATTGACTGCGAACACAAAGGTAGCTTTGAAATACTTTTCATATCATTCCATTTGTTTGGGAAAACATAAAATCTGAATATTTAGTTTATCATACTGAATGCATTTTTATTTTTTAATATAGCTAGTAGTAATGTGTTTGTGCATTGTGAAGTATGTGGAAAATATGGATAATTCAAGAGGGGATATTTATTAGCTAGAAATTCAGAATCTGCTTAAATCTTTGCTGATTTGGAGACAAGGCCATGGCTAATGATGGTGTCATCCTTAGCTTTCCATTTATTATGGAGGAGTTGTATGAATCGAGGTGGAAAAGAGAAGCAGGGAAGAACAAGTTGATTGCCGGCCATTTGCATGCTAATAATCGGATTTGTTTTCTGTCCAGTGAGAGCACAGGAAGAGATCACACTTGGGCTGTGCTAAGTAGATCACATCCAGTTATATTGGTGGGGAGGACACTGGGTGTTAGAGACACAACAAATGCACATTGCCCAGAGAAAATATCTACAGGATTTCGAAGTTATTGGAATAGTATTTGGCAACTAAAATGCTCTATCTGGAATTTCTCAGGTGCAGTTAGTGGAAAATTTTCCTGAATGCTTGTGAAACTTAGACTGGGAGAAAAGAGATATCAGTAAAATACTTTGAACCCTTCAAATGCACCTGTTCATTTCTAGCACTTAACTGAATCATGTATGTGTTGCAGGGCCTGGGAACTGATGAAGACACTCTAATTGAAATCATCTGCTCAAGAACAAATCAGGAGCTTAGTGAAATTATCAGAGTCTACAGGGAAAGTAAGTTTACTTTGAAAGGTTTGGGGGACTATGTTCTTTCACTAGAATAAGTTCCTCTTGGTAGGAATGTGGTTATTAGAATCACACATCTCCTTTGGTTCACTGGCAGTTGGGCATAAGATACAATTTTGTACTGAGGTCCTGGATATTTGTGTGTTTTATTTAGTTTTATCTTGTTGCTTGGTAGCAAACTTTTACTTCTCACAAATTGTGTCTAAAGGAGTTTGTTTTTTTTTTTTTGCAAGCCACGTTCACTTTGTACTTAGTGACAGAATTAATGGGTTTAGATCTAGGTATTCTAGGATCAATTATGTAATAAGAACTTGCATTTGAAATCTACTGAAGCATGCCTGTAAGTTTATTTGGTAGACCAGAATCTCACACAGCATTCCTTTGGTTTGTCGTGACAGCTTTTGTCTCTTGCATAAAACCTGTAATTGCACTTATCCAGTAGTTTGACATTTACTTATCAAACAAGCAAATGTTCACTGGTGTCTAAGAATGATCTATCAGGATACTGAGCTTAAAATAATATTTCATTCCTCTTAATAGTCTCAGGCTTTCCTGTTACCCTTCAATGACTTTGATGGCATGGGAACTTTCATCAGTGTTGGTCTTGTGCTATGCAGGTGCACCTTTGCATTGTCTTCCACATGTGACTTAGATTGTAGCTGTTCATGTGCGTAAAATACAGTAATTGGCAGCTGTTGCTCTTGTAAAGGAGTATTTGTAGAATACTATTGGTTTTAATTTTGTTTGTTTGCCTTCTAGTGTACAAGACAGAACTGGAAAAGGACATTATATCAGACACATCTGGTGACTTCCGCAAGCTAATGGTTGCCCTGGCCAAGGTAGGTCTCTTCCATATTTTTCCTCTTTTCCTAATGGTAGCCAACTGATGGCTGCCAACAGAACAATTAGATTTGATTAACTTTACAATTTCCTTGTGTGTTCACTGGTTTTGGGGGAAAAAAAATACTGGAATGTTGAAGGGCAAAGTATTTTGACAGAAATGCATTCATAGCAGCAGCATAATGGGATGGAGCATACTGTTACTCATTCAGCAAATTCAGATTCAAAAAAATCAAAGAAAAAAGAATGTGTATATAGCAAACTGCTTGCTGCCTATTAAACCTCTTCTAAATACTGTTATCTTTGTTTGAAGGGCAAAAGATGTGAAGATAACTCTGTCATTGATTATGAACTGATTGACCAGGATGCCAGGGTAAGTGCTGGTAATGACCATTAAAAGTCTACAAAGTTAATACGTAGCTTTTGGGGACGCTAAAAGTAAAAAGACTATGATGGGAGTGAGAAGCATTTATGAAAGTAGTGTACATTTCAGATTATCTTGCACAGTAATGTTTATGTGCTGTCAAGGTATCAGCCACTTGCAAACCTGACACCTTCAGTTACTGGTTTTCACAGGGTGCTGACTCGCTAATATCTATACAGACGTTTGCTGTATAGGTATATTGAGCATGTTGAGAGAGAGAGCAGAGGTGCCTTTAACAGAAGAAACACATACACTGTGAAGACTGGTTGCAATCAAGTAATTGTGTAAGATTGAGAGAGGTATCATTGAAATCAGTGGCTGCAGTGTTTGTTTATTACATCTGTATCTGTCAAGAGCAGTACTGCTGAGGTAAATAGAGAGTTAAAACTTTGTTGATAGAGGTAAATGCAAAGTCATTAGTCTTAGTTTCAGATCAAATCTATTGATCTTATCCTGGTGATCTACTCAACTGTGTGTCCTTTTGTGTTTCTCCCACTGACACAGTTCTAGTAGTGCTTGTTTCCAATAGGGAATTGTATAAATTTGCAGTGGCTTCTTGTGGAACTTCTGATTCCCATGATTTGCTTTTCATTCTAACCACAGGAGCTCTATGATGCTGGTGTGAAGAGAAAGGGAACTGATGTCCCCAAGTGGATCAATATTATGACTGAAAGAAGTGTTCCCCACCTGCAGAAAGGTACTGTTCAAGAGACAGATTATTTTTTTTTCCCTATAAGAGAGAGTCCCAGATAAGACTTAAATGAGTATGAAGAGCACGCCTAAAACAGGAGATCTCATATGCCTTCTTTCATGTCCAAGCTATTAATTTTTTTTTTTTTCAAAACACAGTTATTTCTATGGAAGTGTTAATGTCACAGTTTGTGTAGAGCTCTTTTTTACACAGGTGTAACAATGCTCAATTACACGTTATGAACAGAGAACAAAAACGTGACAAATCTAGAAAACATGGTTGCAGGAGACCTTGAGAATTCCTTTAGCTTCTGCCTCTGGTCTGGGGGTAGCTTCACTGTATTATGTTTTTAAATCTGTCAGTGAAAACTCTCAAAAGCAGTTCTGATATTGCTGTTAAGAAGCCCATGGAAAAGCCATTTGAAGACTATTCAGGGCCTAAATGTTGTTTTGAAACAGCAACATTTTGTTGTTTCAAAAATACTAGTACAGGATTAAGATTGGTGTTGTACCATATTATGGAGGTGTTCAAGGAAACCAGAAAGGCTATATCATGGGAACTTAACTGTCAGCTGCCAGACTTGAGGCGGTACTTTAGATAAAGGTCTCTGAAGGACTTGGGCAGATAGTTTTTAATCATGTGTCTCTGCAGTGCTGTCTCCAGTTTTGATTTGGGTGCTTACTTATACCAGTTCTTTGTCTGGTTTTGATTTCACCTGTTTTCTTTCTTGTCATAGTGTTTGAGAGGTATAAGAGCTACAGCCCATATGATATGTTGGAGAGCATCAAGAAGGAGGTTAAGGGAGATTTGGAGAATGCCTTCCTTAATCTTGGTGAGTTACCCTGAAGTAAAGACTAGCTTTAGATAGGATCTTTTCAGTGCATTTGCAGTGTATTGTGATAAGAACAGGACCCAGCTTCCTCTCTGTTACTGGATGAGAAGTAAACTGGACATGCTGACATTATTGGCTCCTCTAGTGTATTTTAGGGTATTACAGGTATTCAGAAATAGTGTATTTTTTGCACTCTGCAAAATACAAGTCTTGCTTTCCAGATGAAAATACAAATACCTGTGTCTTCTGATCTGATGTTAGTTCACTTTTGTTCGATACAGAGGCTTAATATTTCCCCAAACAAATTAAAAGGTTGGAACTGTGGCTGACACATCAAATATTCAATACAGACATAGGCTGGAGAGAGAATTGTGTGTGTGTGTGAGAGGAAAAGATGGGTGGTGAAGGATGCTAGACGCATTTTATTAGCTGATTTGACACTGAATTCTTTGAAATGGGAAGGCAGAGTGTAAGGCTGGTACTGTGGCATGAGATGATGACTAGGAATGTCACCAGTTTAAGAGGAAAATTCCAGTTCAAACTAAGGGTGAACTGAGAGCTGTGTTATGCAAATGGAGAGAAAAACAGACCTCAGCCTTGAAAGGGAGACTTCTTATGGATTAGCATACAAGGAATGTTTTCAGAAAAGAGGTTGCTTATAGAAGTGGAAGAATGAATTGTGTGTGTGGAGGAGGGCTAAGCATTCTGAAAGGATTCTAGCCATGAAGATAAGTATTTTTTCAGATTGTAAGCATTTATGGCTCAATCACAAGCTTAGCCAAACAACTTCTAAGTAACAGCTCAGGTAAAAACAATTTCTTTATGTTCCCTTTTGGAGAAACTTTTGCTGAGAACCTGATTTTGAGTACTTATGTCTTTCAAAATGTCTCCAAGATTCTGCTATTCCAGGTATGGGCAAGATATTTAACTACTGTTATCTCTCTCTTCAGTCCAGTGTATTCAGAACAAGCAGCTGTACTTTGCAGACAGACTGTATGATTCCATGAAGGTAGGGAAGACTGTTTTTTCTTTCTACTAATTTTATTTTTCTTACATTGTTTCATTGAATTTTGACTCCTTTGGGCACTTTTATTCATATGATGTGACTGGCTTGTGAATAAATGAACAATGAGTTGATTTTGTTCAAAAGCATTAACAGTTACATGCTTAGACTATCTATTCCTGTGCACCTGGTATAGGGAAGTATAGGAAGGGGTCTCATAATAATGATCTATATTAGGTCATTTGATCATTAGCAAAGGTACACATCTTTTGCAGGTAACCAAGAACTGATAGCTGAGTAAGTGTCCAAATAAGACTCTGTATTTGCCTCAAAACATTTTCTCAAGAAAAGGGTGGAAAGAGAAGTGCCTGGTGACACTGGGCAATACCAGGATGATCTCCTGGTGAACCAGAACTGCTGCTTAGAGTCTGAGTAACTAGATTTGTGACTGGAAGTTGGTCAAACACTGCTGATGAGAAAGGTATGCTCATGCTCCAATTCCTGTTTCAGAATGATGACCTTAGAAGATTTAAGTCATTGCATCTTTTATGCTACATCTCAGTTGTCTGTAGTTTGTTGTCTTACCACTAGGTACAGTGGCCTTTTATGCATTTCAGCTATTATATATCTAATTGAGTGTCTGCTTCTAGGGCAAGGGAACCCGTGACAAAGTTCTGATCCGGATTATGGTCTCCCGTTGTGAGGTTGATATGCTGAAAATTAAGAGTGAATTCAAGAGGAAATATGGAAAATCTCTCTATTATTTTATACAGGTAAGTTTTTCATCTTTTGTTTTATATCAGTTGTACGGACCTTTGCAGCAGTATTCACTGGATTCATTGTACTGTTAGAATTCATGGGAAGTGTTGTAGAGGCTGCAGTGAGAGTATTATCTTGTTATCCATGTGTTATTGAAAAACTCACCTTTAACTTTGCAGTCTACAGCTGGTACAACTGGCAGCCACTTGACAGGATAGGCTTTGTGCCTATGTGTTAGAAGGAAAATTCTGTTCACCTGTGCTACCTTCACACCCAAAGAAAAGCAAAGCCACAATTGCTGTATAATTGCTGAATGAAAATAGAGCATCCAAATTGCTGCTCCCTTTCTTTCATTTCAATGTGCAAGGAGTAGGCTTTTTAGCTAGAGTGATTTTTATCATTTCTGTAGTGGGGCAGGAGCTATAAGTACTAAGTTTTATTCACTTGGGGCATAGGTGAAGAGTTGATACATCTGTTTAAAAACTAGTCTTTTACCCACCCTCACAACAGAATATGGTACATGAATCCTTGTATATTCAACTTCATAAATTGATTCTATATCTTAAGCCAGAATCTTTTCCTGAAGATGTTAATTTTAGATTATAAGCAGATTCTCAAAATTGTGAACTTGATGTATGATTTTTGCAATTGTGAGAAGGAACAGAATCAAGTCCTTCAGCTTTCCTGTGTTATGTTACTTTTTCCATACCAAAATTTCTCTCTCTTTTTGGGCTTGCATTTGGATTGCAAGAATGATAATTTTAATTCACACACAAATCAACCTCAGTCTAGATAGTTTCCTCCAGGCTGATAACAGCTTCAACTGCAAAACTGGTCTGTCCCACAGGCTTGGAATACAATGCATATACTTTCGTACTTTGTGACCATTTCCTCATCTGTATTTTGTACTCTTTCTCTCGTTGCTTTACAGCAAGACACAAAAGGGGATTATCAGAGGGCACTGCTGAACCTCTGTGGTGGAGAGGACTGAAAACTGTGATGGAAGAAGCCCAGTTCCAGAGACATGCCTTTTTTTTTGATCTTCATTTTACTGTAATCACAAAGACAGTGACTTGCCTAGCTAACCTTGACTTGCGTTTGTATCTGCATCAACCCTCCTGTAGTATGCTTGCAGGTGCTGTGAGCCCTTCCCTCAGCAGCAGTGCTCTGCTTGGCTCTGCCAAGGGTCCTAACAGCGTGCAGCCGAACTAACCTCCCACAGATAAATGAGGTTACAAGCGCTTGTGAAAGGCTCTGCCTCTCTGTGCGATGTTCCTAATAAAACATAAATAAAACTGGAGTTTGACTTTAATAGTGCGGGTCTCTCACACATTTCATTTGAAAACCGTGTGAATTGATGCGTATTTAGCCTTCACCGTCAATTTTATGTGTTGTTTTTTGTTCTTCCCGGTGTTCAGTACTTGTGGATGAAGCCTCAAAGCCTTGTTTAATGATTCAGTTTCAGAGGAGAAGCAAAACCATTCTCTTGATCCTTTTTTTTTGTCACTAAAACCTGAGCCCACCGTTGGCTGTGTGTGCGGGGAGAACAGGTTTGAATCCCTCACAAACATTGGAAGCAGCCCGTCTGAAACCGAAGTGCTTCCTTGGCAAGCCGGGGCCTGGATCCTGCAGCCTGGCTGTGTCAGACCGGGCCGGGAAGCGAGCAGGAGACAGCGAGGGGCGCCACCGCCTCGCAGCTGCGAGCCGGCGCGGGTCGGGGCTGGCCTCGCTGCTTGCGA
>JASSUY010011758.1:20661-31485 GCA_032466535.1 Forpus xanthops | reverse complement strand
CTGAGGAAGAAATTCTTTACTGTGAGGGTGGTGAGGCACTGGAATGGGTTGCCCAGGGAAGCTGTGAATGCTCCATTACTGGCGGTGTTTAAGGCCAGGTTGGACATAGCCTTGGGTGGCACGGTTCAGTGGGAGGTGTCCCTGTCCGTAGCAGGGGGATTGGAATTAGGTGATCTTAAGGTCCTTTCCAGCCCTAACTATTCTATGATTCTATGATTCTAAGACAAAGGAACTATGCAAGGGAAAACAAAACAAAACCAAAACAAACCAAAACCTCAACCAAAACAAACCCAAATAGTGAGGCAATAGGATGAATTACCTGTGGGACTGAGGAATGTAACACTTTCAAACCTCATGCAGTGTGTTGCCCAGCAGATGGAGACCAAAGATTAAGAGTGTCTAGACACTCAACTTAAAAAAGTACATAATCCCATTTGGAGGAGACATATCAAAGGTGATGATGGCTATGGAATCACAGTGGGATTGTCCCATGTTTAAGCACCCTGTCTGCTTTTCATGCCTCCAGGGACCACAGGTCTCCCTTTCTACATCTGGCTATCACAAGAAATCTGACTCTTCAAAGACCTTTGATTTGTAAGCCAAATGGACTGTATATAAAGCATGTGTTTTATACCCCACAAAACATGTTCAGTTTTCCACATTTCCTTTACAACCTCTCAGAATAAAGTCAACTACATAGAAGTCAACTTGGCAGTTCAGGTTTGACGTAATAAGACCCCCTTATTATTACTATTTTCTGCTATCTTTCTGAAACATGGAAGAGGATAAAATATCAACCATTTTCATCCATTCTTATGTCACTTGGAATGTGCTCTTAACTAGCAATGCAGTGGCCAATGAACAGCAGATAAAGCACTGCTAGCAGGCCAGCTCTGCCCTTCCTACTCACTCTTCCAGGCAGAGGCATCGGGAGCACAGTTAACAGGATCACCTTCAGAGCATTCTTAATGCTTTTCCACTGCCTGAATGATGGAAAGTTCCTTGCCAGCTGTAACTATGATAAATACTTCAACATTTATACCAGAAGACAGACAAAGGCTCCAGAAAAGACCAGAATACTGCATGGATGTGTAAAAGAAATCAGGTGATTAGTGCACAGAAAAGTTGATTACCTTCCCTCAGCATTCACAAGAATGTTTGTCCCCACTTGCTATTATGTATTTATTTATAGCTACATAAAATATGCAAACCCAAGAGTCAATTATCAGTTCATCAGCTAATAAAATCTGCAGACCTACTCCATTTATGAGGACTGCAAGACAGTTGTGTACATCATAGAGAGCATTTAAACTATGCGTAGGGTTTTTTCATACCAGCTGACATACTGTACCTAAGAAGTTAGACTTCATATGAAAAATTGCCTTGCTGGACATCACATTCACACATGCTAAGAGTAACTTTGGAAGTCAGTTGAAAATCTGTGAAAAGAAAGCTCCCCTGAGGATGTGACGTTTAAATAAAACACAACACACTGACACCAGAGACCAATGCAGTCTTACGACTTTTAATGCTTCCCTCTAAAAAGACATCATACTGTTCCTCTTAGATCGAGGTCATCGCACAAACATGCAAAGTTCACAAAACACTCCCGTTTTCTTCCCTCAGAAACACATAATATTTCTCAGCGTCCTAGTTAAAATATCACTGGGCTAGCACAAAAGAGAAAATGGCATGTTGCCATGACCAACCTCCAGGAACGGCACTCAGCAGTGCCAAAAAAACAAGGCAAGATTGGTTTTTAAACCTCAGGTTTTGATGGGAATAACTGTTTTAAGCTTTCCTGCCCTTTATGGAAAAGATGTGCCAGAAGAACTATATTTAGGATTCAAATGGGTATAATACTGTAGTTTTGTTATATTACAAATCCCTTTAAGGTATTTAAAAATTATTCACTTACAATATTGTAAGAGATTTATTTTTCTTAGAATCACCATCATATTTAACACAAACTGCATGTTCATATCAATACTACTCCACCAACCAGCAGTTCATTTTCTTTCCCTTTACCCTTTTCCTTGCCATCTGCCTTTTAAGTGGCTACTTTTAAAAGCTTTACACAGAGACCTCAATACAGAATCAAAAGAAATTAATAAACCTTACCATTTCTTTGTATGTCCTGATTTTCTCCTTAAAGATGAAAGAATATCCATTTTTTACTTTTATAGCAAAACAGCTATAGATCCATTAATATTTGAATGACCGTGTAAAATCATCCTTTGTGCAAAGTTAACATGTTTATAGGGATACAGTCATTCAGCACAGCCGAGGAATATCTCAGATTAGCATACTGCCCTCTAAATAAAACTTATAAGCTTATTAATCATTGTCCAACAGTTAAGAAGCGATGGAGATTAATCATAAGCCCATCACTTATTACTACAATGTTGCATAAATTTGTGAAAGACAAACAGCTTTTAGGTTTAAAAACCAGAAGGCCTGCAGAATTAAAGCATGAGGCCTATTCACAGACACATTAATTAGATGCCACTTTTTCAGTTATATGCTGAAGGTAATTCACACAGAGGTGCATATACAGTTTTCTTAGTTTCTATAGAATGTTTGCATGTTTGCACAGTAGCAAATTAATACCCAATACAAGAAAAAAATGCAGGACTAAGCTACCAAAACGGTTATCTGTTGCCTAATTTAGAAGTTATTTCTCAAACAGTTGTAAGACACTTCATTGCAAATATAGCAAAACAGGCACAATAGGCTTTTTTTCTTTTAAGTCAACATAAGCATTTTTGATAATCTCATAAAGGATTCCCCACATTTAAAGTTTGGTGATGTAATTACCTGAAGATTAATGAGATACTTTCTAACCCTTTCACTCCCCAAAGAAAACATACTTACGGGAGCACCAGTGTGTTTTCTGGAAATTCGTGGAAGCTGTTCAGTTTTGCCTCCTGGGCATATGCCTCATCGTGCAGCATTGGCATTGTTTTCAAGCTGCTTACTAATTTATTTGCTTCCGGAGCAAGCCCTTGAAAATAAAGAATAAAGGAAGTAAATAATGGCACACGGACGGAAGGAAGCAAGTGGCACAGTAAGAAGAGAAGTCAAGTTACACAGCTTTGGCCATCCTTCCAAATTAAATTTAAATAGTTTATTGCCAGTTTCAGAACACAAAAATCAGATATAACCAATAAATCTCTGAATAGTTACTCTTTTCTTGACTTGAATAAATCCATATTTTATTTAAGAGAAATAATGTTACAGATCTCCTGTATTTAAAATATTTATGTTCTACCTGGTTTTAATTGCATGCAAATACCGATCATCAGTAAGGGCAGGAAGCCAATTTTTGCAACTATAGCAAAAAGCTATCACTTTCTTTCATATTTGCCACAGCTATTCTCTACCTGTGGCAGAAATAGAGGTAGAAGACTTACAAAACACCGAGTATTACTTTGTACTATTAAGTTGTGATACTTAAAATTTCTTAGCCTACAGTAGTATTGGCACAAACAGCAAAGCAGTAGTATGACTACACTGGAAAGCTGTATGTTATGTCTATCAATGGCAATAGCATCTCCAGAGAGAAAAAGTAAATAAAAAGCTAAATCAAACCCACAGTAGGTATTGAGCATTGATACAGATTCTCTATCTGCATGTAGAGATAGAGAAACATCAGCTTCCCAGAGTCTTAAGTGCTCTAATCACTCTCTCTTGAATAGGTACTTTCCACTAGAGGGTTTATGACTGAACATGTCAGTTGACATGAGGCAGAGAATGTGCATAAGCTGCTGAGTAGAACATGGACATGTCTTCAGGTCTGTTCACCCTTTCTCTGGTCATGATGGTGTCTTTCTCTGTAGTAGGGGCTCTAATTTTGTAAGTCTTCTGCCCCTTAAACTACTCTAAGAACATTCAGTGTTTGCTGGATCTGCAAGTGTCCTGGTTACAACGAGGTATTTCAAAAGGAATTTGCATGCTGTTCTCTCTTAGTCAGAAAGGCACCTACATTTTCGATGTTACAATCCTCAGCATCACAGAAGAGACTGCACTTGTGGATCTAACTTGCATCTCATCTCCCAATACCCTCTTTTAGAAATGACAGAGACAGTGCTGGCATCCACAGTCAGAAGCCACCCTGGTTTTCTTAAATCTGATTTTTTGGGATCTTTTTCATTCAAGGCACTTCCATCAGAGGCACTTCCTTCTTGACTTGAAGATTCTACTGGCGTTACTGTCCAGTTCAGTTTAATTGCAGTGAATGTGTTTTATACCACCTGCTCCGATGGCAAACAAACTCTCAAACCACATTATGTTACTTCTGCTAGCTCTAGTTGTTCCTAATTTGAAGCCAGGTAATCCTGCCCTACTTCCTAGTTCTTCTGTTTGTTTTGAACATGATTCTCATCCAAGTTAGCATCTTCCTTTTTTTTTTTTGCTTTACCTTCAAACAGTAAATACTCCAAACCACAGAGTATTTTCAGCAGTATTTCTGTCTTTTTCCATTTACCCACTTACTTTCCAAACTGACAGAAAAAAACTTAAGAACTCCCTAACCTCCCTCCTGGCTTGCCTTAAATGAAGTAGCAAACCTCTTCACAGCCAACTTTCTCACAGGATGTCAACAGCATTTGAGTGGATTTGCTTGGATTCCCGCCGGAATACTTTGTTTTACGAAATACACTTAACATGCTTTCAAGCTTTGGTTGTTTCATTCATTCAGCTATAATCCCTGCTTTTCCTACTAAGGATGTTCCTAGCTTAGTCATAAACAGCCACTTCTGCTGTTCTTGGGCACAGAGTCATTTTGGCTCTGAAATTCAGTCCAGTTTCAAGTGTTTTCTGGGTATTTTCTGATTATGCTTGTTTGGCCAATGCTCATCTTACTCTGAATATTGACAATGGATTAGATCATTTACTTTTTGTGTTTGCTCCAGGAACCAGAGAGCTGATGTATGTTAATATTCTTAAATCCCTCTATAAATAGCAGTTCCTCATCTCTTAAGCACAAACCTGAAAAAGACTTTTCTGTAATTGCTTCCACTGAACTCAAACCTTCTTAAGACATTCTGCAGAATGTTGCCCACTTGCAACCTATGCAGTCCCCTAAAAGCATCCATGCATTTCTGCTTTACAGATTCAAGAAGCAAACATGGGACAATTTAAGTGCAACTGCTTTAAGAATACTTCAACTTCATTATGCATAGACTATCCATCCTCCGAATATTATTCCTGCACAGTAACCTGTAGGTGTGCAGAAAGGCCAACAGGTCCAAGACATGCCAGAGAGGCCACACGTGCATAGGTCAACTTCAGAACCTCTGTGGGAGGTTTGCAACCAGGTATCATGGTGATAAATGATCACTCCATACATACACAGTGAATGTGATTGTATCAGTCTTGCATATGGGGGCTGCTCTGCACAGGAACGTATTCCTTGCAGAACACAGGAACATATTCTGTGCAGAACACATTAGGCCTCTCAAAGCTGTCAGATTTTAAGAGTAAAACCATCTTCCCTCAGCAACTGGAAAGGCCATAAAAAGCCTGAAAGCCTAGACAGAAATTAGGTAGAAACCTAGCTTGATCCCTTCACTTTCAGCAGTTGCTGCTATTAGATGCTGGTTTCATTCAGCTCAAAAAAGCTACTTACTTTCCACCTTGCTTGAAATAAAACACTTGTAATTCCAGGTATGGTTGTAAACGGGCATTTTCTATCCATTAAATAATACAAGAAATGAGCATCTGTTGTTCTTTCCTTTGAAGCATGCAACTTTTCCTTTCACCAGCTTCTATCTGAATGCTAAAGACTGCCAAATGTTCTAAAAGAAGTATTCTGGCTGCTCTACTGCTAGGTCTGGGCATGAAAAGCAGGCGGAAACTTACCAGGATGCAGCAAGTCAGCATCACTGGATCATAACTACAAGATTGTTTGCACATGCTTTAATGATTGACTCTTGTTAGGCAAAAGGAAATGAAAAGAGTTAATTTATAAAAGAATGAGACACGTCATAGCAATTTATTTGCTTTAAAAAGGTGTTTAGGAAGCTGAGTCAGTAGAAATAGGAAATTATTTCAGTATAAGCAATTCAAAGAGAGGAAAGTCAACATGTCATATGAAATACAGATTTTTTTTTTTACAACTTTGATAAACACAAAGATGACAGCCAGAAAAACTCAAGTAGAACAACCCCGTAGAGCATCTTCCCTACAATAATAAGGATCAACCAGACACCGTTTTCTCAGAAGGAAGGGTATGTATTAGAAAAATACCCAACAAACCAGTCTAGGAAGCTGAGGCAAAGCCTTTTGCGTATTTCCAGCACGGGCTTTAAATTCTGTAGCAGGGAACACAAAGTACTTGTGCTTTTAAACCTAAAGAGACAGGCTCTTGAATCCCTTGAGATGCTCCACTGCCTTTCAAGTGAAGGAAGAAGAAAATTGAATAGATTTTCATCAAAATTGGACAGCTTCCCTCCCTCCTTTTCCCTTTATACCAACACTGGCAAATGCACAGCCCTTCAGCAAGTCAGAGCCAGTCAAAATCCATTCCTTTTCCCAGATACGTTAGCTAGCTGATGCTTCTGGCATCCCTTGGGATGTGTGCCTTGTGGTGCCTAGGTGCTACTCCAACTAGCTTCTGGACTGGGGTCCTGAGGAGTTGTTAGGTGAGTCTAGCCACCTACCTGCTGACATTTAGTTTTAGGGGCACCTGAAAACGCAGCATATACCTGTAAGTACACCCAAGAAGCTTCTGTGTAAAATGCCGGCAGCATACTGAAACTTAAAACGTTTTTCAGCTGGTGGGAGGAGGTTTGACATGTCCAGCCTTTTCATCAATGTAAGTCTTGCCCTCGCTCAGTAAAGCAGAACTCCTCAGTGATCTCTTGAAGGAAGTCAAGAGCTGGTTGGAGAGCAGCAGCAGCCTGCCCAGAGGCAGGTGAGCACAGATGCTGCATCTGATCTCACTTGCTAGGACACTTGGCAGCATCTGCGTGCTGCCTCTCTTGCATCAGTTCCGTCTGTCAGGTCACTACCCTTGACACGGCCACCACCTCCAACAGCCCACGCTCTTCCTAGTGGGAATGCGAGGCACGTGATCTTTCAGGGCTTAAAAAAAAGACCGCATGACCGGTACGATTAAGCCGGTTTCATTTTCAGTGCGCAGAGGAGAGAACTAATGCTTCAGGAAACACGTTGTCCTCCGCCGAAACCTGCTCTAACTAGCTGCGAAGTTCACTTGTCAGAAGGATGCCTATCAACTAAGCTACCGAAATAACCAGCTGGTAGGAACACAGGATTAGAAGTTGGCACACACCCTTCTGGCGTCGCTCCTACCAGTTACGAGAAACCAAAGGATGCTGAACCCTAAACCGCGCCATGGACAGAGCCCACAAAGCAGGGCTGCTCAGCTGAAGAAGCGGCAGCCTCGGCCTCCAACAATCGGCGCATCCCCCGGCGCGGCGCCCGCCAGCACCCCACGCAAGGGCCCGTTTCCAGCGCGCTCTGCTGGGGACCCGGCCGCGGTCCCGCTCCCCCCGGGGCCCTCTCACCCTTGTCGTCCTGCACCATGCCGATGGTGCCCCCCGTGTTGATGACCAGCACCCGCGCCTCGGCCTTCGAGCCGCCCCCGAGGGCCGGGGGGCACCCGGGGCGCTCCTGAGGGCGGGGACCGGCCAGGGCTCTGCCCAGCGAGCGCGGCCCCGCGGGGTGCCGTGCCGCCGCTCCCGCCTCCATCCCTTTCCCGAGGAACCGCTACCTCCCTCCCGCCGAACGGGGAGTTATAGGGCGGCTGCCGGAGCCGCCCCTTCCCTCCGCGGAGGGGAGGCAGCGGGGTGGGGCCTGCCGGGGCCACCGCGCTGCCTCAGGGGCGGGGGCAGGCGCCATTCCTGCCCTGCGGAGCCAACCGCGAGCGGGAGGTGGTGGCAGCTGGAGGGGCGGGAAGGGGCGGCCGTGGGACCCCCGCGTCCCGGGGGAGCGGGGCCCGCTCGGCAGTGCCGCCGGTGCTCGGAACCGGCCGCGGCGTGCGGCGCCTCCTCTCGTACTTTGCGCCTCTGCGAGCGCGCCTCTGGGGGTAACGGGGAGGTCCTTCACGCTCGGAGGAGAGGGGAGGGCAGCGCCGCGCTATGGGCCAGGGAGGAGAAGGGGCGTAGACTGGGTTCGGGGTCAGCCCAGGAGGGAAGACCTTTCTTTTCCAGAAAGGCCTTGGAGAAGAAGGCAGGAGCTTCCTCTGCTCACTTGGCCTCTGAAGTGACTGGAGCCTACCATGCTGTGTTTTTCCCTGATGATAAGCACTGCTGTCACTAGCTGTATCTGCAAAAAGGTGGTTATCAGTAAGACCCGAATACCATGATCCATAAGCGGACTTCTTCCATGCAGTAGAGATGCTTTAGAGTCATTGGTGCTGCAGAGAAGAACATAGAAGAAACAGGTTTAGGAAACTGACAAAGTGTACAGACCTACCTCATTTCGGTGCTCCATGAGAGACAGCAGCAATATTATTGCCCATAGCCCTGGTGGTGATAACACTGCAGTAGAATTGCCAGTGTCATCAAAATAGATGGGTAAGGCTGGAATTCATTTATGGCTAGGCTTAAATCACAAGTGTCTAGGTTAAAACAGTTGATATGTCTGGATTAGAAGGTAATTTTGCAGGTAAAGGAAGGTGGTGTAATAGGTATTTTACAGAAAAAGCTAGTGGCATATACCATATAGACTGAAACTCAAAGAGGTTAATTGTGGGAAGGAGAGCATATCGAGCTCTGGCATAAGACAAGATGAGTTGTATTAAACCCTGTATTGGTGTCTAGCTTACATACAGGTTTTATTTCTAGGGGTCATGTTTGGAAGGTATATATGGTAGTTTCTTTAGAGGATCAGGTATGAGGTAAAGAATAAGGAGGCCAAAGTTGGTTTTAAGGAAATCTGTGAAGTGCTGAGGTCTGTTGTCATGAGATTTCTTATTACGGGCCAACTATAAAGCAAAAAGTAACTGGCTAAAAACCAGACCAGTTAGAAAGGCCAGTTACTGCTGAGAAGCACAGTCTACATGAGGTAAGAATGAACTGCTGAAGAAGTACCTTGAGGCAAAACATGAGATTAAGTGCCAGAGTTACCCAGTAAGCCAAAGAACATGTGTCTGGTATTAAAGTAGTCGGGATTTTTTGCTCCAGGTCATATGAACTGAAGTTGTACCCTGCACTGCAACTTCTAAATAAAATTTAAATCAAAGGTAAAAATATGTATTATGGGATGGTCCAAGCAATTTCTTCAGCTTCCAATTTCTATGACTTACTATTCCAGCAGAAACAAATTTGAAGCATTCCCTCCAGAACTCCTCTCAAAAAAAGAAAGGCTTAATGCAATGCATGGAATGTATGTCTGTAAGTGTAAACTGGGGGCTCAGCTTTCCCTGGGTATTGCTATGATCATACTGCAACTGAATTTTTTTGAAATGAAAAATCAATGAAGATCAACGCAATTGCAAATAGATGGGTTTATGACACTGTATTTGCAATTAAATTCAATGTACAGAGCTCTTTAGAAACTAGTTCACATTGCACGTATTTTCAGATTGTTTATGTATTTAAATGAGTACATTCCACCAATATATTCCAAGTCATGTCTCTTGTAGAACTCTTAATGGGCTTAAGTGTGAACAATTTACAGGATCGTGCTTAAGAGTTTCATCAGGATAATGGCATTTAGTTTGCTCAAGTGACAGGAAGCAAGAGTAGTCCTGGCATAAGGCAATTGTCTTTTTCATTGGATAGAGATTCACAGAATTCCTAGTAATTCAGGAAAAGGGTCTTCCAAAAGGGGTCAACAGCATCTGTGTCACAAAAATGAGTAGTCATTTATCTGTATAGGTTTGGCTGAAACAAATACTCAGTACTCAGTCACTGCTGGTTCTCTCTTTCTCCCTCTTTTTCTTCTTTTTACAGTGGAATAATAGAATGGTTTAAGTTGGAAAGGACCTTCTAGTTCTAACTAGTTCCAACCTCCCTGCCATGGGCAGGCACTCCTTCCACTGGACCACATTGCCCAAGGCTCTGTCTAGCCTGGCCTTGAACACTGCCAGGCATGGAGCATTTACTACTTCTTTGGGCAATCTATTCCAGTGGCTCACCACCCTCAGTAAAGAACTTCCTTATATCTGATGTGAACTTCCCCTGTTTGTTTGAACCCATTACCTCTTGTACTGTCACTACAGTCCTTGGTGAGGAGTACCTCTCCAGCATCCTTTCAGGCCCTCTTCAGATACTGTAAGGCTGCTGTGAGCTTTCACTTCAGCTCTCTCTCCCTAGTTATTCGCATTTTGGCCCTTAAGACATGGTTCCTTGGGAGAAATGCTTGATTAAGCAGGTTTTGAACCTAAGACTTTACCCTGGTCCTTTCATTCACATCCCACTTCTTGTGCAGCTGTCCACATGGCGAACACTGAACATTAATCAAAATTAGTGTGGGTTAAAAAATAATCCTGGGGAAAAAAATGTTGAAGCATTTTCAACCTGGGCTAGTTTGCTGATCCAGCTTAGTCTGAAGGCACACTAATTGTTACTGGAAAACCAGAAATGGCAAGAACAGAGATGGAAGCAAAAGTCTGAGGGTGGGAGGTCTTAATTTAACTCCTACACTGAGTATGATGCCCATGGAACTGAGGCCTCAATTCCAAATGGTGGAAGGAACCTAACTGGGGAAAAAGAAAGGGAAAAGGAAGGTATTCTGAAAGGTCGAAATAATTTTTAACTCCTCTCTAAAACAGAATAATAGAATAAAGCTGTGGGGGGGGGGGGGGGGGGGGGGGGGGGGGGGGGGGGGGGGGGGGGGGGGGGGGGGGGGGGGGGG
>JASSUY010011758.1:0-16642 GCA_032466535.1 Forpus xanthops | reverse complement strand
CCTCCCTGGCAGAGCATGAAACTCAGCAAGTCCTTGGCCAGCCTAAACACTCCAAGCCATAACTATAAACACTGGTGCTATCAGCAGTGTTCCCAAGCCAAAAATTCAAAACATAGTGCTATACCAGCTACTACTTAAAGGAGAAAAGCGACTGCTGCTGCTGAACCCATGACACCCTGTCATGGGGATGTGAAGTCACCACGGGATGACTCCCCCTTTGGGGTGACCTCTTGGGAGGGTCCTGTCCTACTCCTGCAGGATGGAAGAGCTCCTCCACAGTGGGCACCTTACCCTCTGCTTCCCCAAGGGACTGAAGACAAAGCATCTACCAGACTAGACATTTTGAGAGCTTGACTGAAAGCTAAATACAGGAGTGTCAGACAGAGAGGAAACCTCTAGCCATGTGCCTAAGAAAAGAGCAATCTGTCCTTCCACAGATTCATCAGGTAATCTCAGAGGTTGCTTCTTCCCTCAACACTCCTTTGGAGGCCTAATAGATACCTTTCTCTTTCCTCAGAAGCATCCTCTTTGCCTCAGGTATCTTTTGTTAGCCTCTTTGGACTTTCATTGGCTTTTTTCCAGGTTTACAGCAAGGAAACTCAAAATCAAACTATACATTTATTGTGGTTTTTTTTGTTTGTTTTTCTATTCAGTTCTATCCCTTTCTAAGGTAGATAAAAAGCCCCATTACTATGCCCCTTCAAGATGTGCTAATTATTTTCCAAAAATCAATATAATTCCTACCATAGTCTATGTCAACACTTGTATCCTGGTTTAAACTATGATTCTGTCATATATTATAATTCACATGGCTTTTTTCCTGGCATTTGTATGTAGGCTGGGATCTCAATTTAATCTGTTTCAAGACCCATCCTGAAAAATCTCATTATTGATTGCTTTGCTGTGAAGCAACCAAAAATGGTAAGTGAAGTGAAATGACAGTGCTTTTTCTTTCTCAATATTACATTCCCCAAGCTACAAGAATACAAATTCTCCACAAATCTCAGGTTTAGAGAGAAGTCTCAGCTTTGATGGCAAGGTGCAGCATTTCTGTAGTTCCTCTAAGGCAATTCTTTTCACGTGGACCATTATCTGTGTGACTGTTACAGCAGTCCTTTGTCTCACCCAGTTCTCATCCTGGGTGCGTCAGAGTTATGAAGAAGCGAGCTGGTTAGTGTAAATAACTTGAGACATCAGACCTGGGATTAAGCAGGGCAGAGCCTTGCAAGGAGTGACTGAACTCAGGGTGCTTGTAAAGTTACCCTCAGATAAAGCCTCCACCCATTCAATTTTCAAATTCTCTCTCCTGCCTGCCTTTGCCTGTTAACCATCAACTCTGTGCCTGTGCTGTAAACAAAGCCTCTTGCAACATCCACGTGGAAGCTTTAGAAACAGGTAGCTTGGATGCCTCCCACACACAACTGTGCTAGAAAAAGTCAACATTTCTAAAGTAAACACATGCACTCACCTGTGCCTCCTAAAAATTATGTATAACTTAAAGAGAACAGCCGTGTTTCCTCCGGAAATAGATCACTTTAAATTGACAGCCACCCTCACCTGAATTTCTACACTCACTACAGAAGACACAGACTGCCATACTGCAAGTGTGCAGGGTCTCAGCAGATCTGCACATTTCATTCAAACCATCCACATCCCTGCTAATATACTTTTTAGGAAAGGAAATGCAAAGCTCTTAACCTTGCTTTGTGACCAGTACTGAATTCCTACAAGAAAGGCCAAGCTCATTTGAAATTGCTTGATTTCACAACTACATATACTTAACATATATTTAAGGCTAGTACAACTCCTGCCCTTGACTCCCTGTGGCAAGCCTGAGGGACTAAAATGTCCAGGTTTGTTCCTTAGTCTTAGTATTCTACCCTTTCCTCTTTCACTGTGGAAAGGTATTCATTGTAACAGTATACTACTACTGAAGTAACTGCAGAGGTAAAGCCCTCAAGCACTCTGAAAAATCAATTTAGGAACCAGATGCAACATTTCCCTCATCTTTTGGCAACCTCCCTGTACTTGGGTAACAGCTGGTATAATGGACACACAACTTCAGGTCAACTGCACTCTGAAAAGCGGAAGGTGGAGCTCAGAAGAAGTCTGGGCACTCTAGGTACCACCTGACTGGCAACAGTCTCTCTATCCCAAGATCCACAACAGATTAATTTGTTTCCCACCTCCTCCATCAAACTTTACCAAAATGCTTTATGGGTGGACCTTAAAGATACAGAAGCTTCTAACCAAAACATTGGAGCTTAACTCTGGGCTCAATCTCTGACCTCAATCTCTGACCTTGCCCTGCTGCTCACAGATTTCAACCATCAGCTCAGGAGGAAAGCTGGAAGTTTTTCCATTCTTACTGCTTTTTTAATTTCCCATCATTTTACCCATCTTCAATATTCTTGTGTGTTCACCTTCCACCTTCATCTACCCACTGCACAATCAAAATCACTTTGCCACACAAAATCCCCTCCAAGGTATAAGAGATTCCCTCCCATCTCAATATGCACGCATAATTTCTCACGTGAAGTAAAAATAGTTTAGTAGAAGTATGCAGAGAAAAAGAGAAAACATTTCCTCCAGATTGCTTCTGTAGCTGCTTACTCTTTCCAACATTACAGACAACTACACGAAGAATCTCTCAAAGCAGGCCTAAGATGGTTCAGTGTGTATGAAGAGACCATCACCTTCTTAAGTACTAGTTAAATAAATGAGACTTTTAAGTTCAGAAAAGTTGTGATGATACTACAGGGTGAACTGTATGCCACAAACTGGGAAAGCGTATCGACAACCTTAAAACACACATCACAGACATGGGATCAGCATTCTCTTGTTTCTTATGGACACAAATTTACATAAATTCAGAAGCACATCTAGAGATCTTCTGCTCCGCTGTGCTATCCCAGTCCTTGACTGACATTTAACTACTGGAGGCATTAGCCCGTCTCATTTCTAAAATCCAGTTTCCCATCATCAGAGGCACTCATTTCTCAGTTAATAGGTAACTGGCAGCTTCAGCTTTATCTATACATGCTTTTGGAAAAGCCTCCTTATTATAGCACCACAGAGAGCTTGAGGTTGGAAAGAACGCTGGAGATCATCTTCTCTATCCTCCTTGCTGTTTAGGACCGTGTCCAGGTGGGTTTTGAGAACCTCCAAGGATGGAGCCTCCACAACCTCTCTGGGCAACCCCTGCCAGTGCACAGTCACCATCACAGCAAGGAACTGTCTTCATGTCCTTTCAGCCCTCTTCTCTTAAAATACATCTTACTGGAAACCACTTTACTCTGCAACTCTTAGGAATACAGGAAAAATGCAGAGCTCATGTGAGCGATAAAAAATTATTCACATACTTATTTGAAGAAAGAAGGGTACTGATGCTGACTGCAATGAGCTGGCTTGGGCTGATCCAACACTGTGTTTGTAATAGCTTAAAAGAACTCGAGAGATTATTAACATATGCTCATATCAATGAGGGACAGTAATGTTACCAGTGTTTCTGGGGGAAAGAACAACAAACTTCGGCTAAAACTGCTCTAGCCCAACAAATTCCACATTACTTTCTGCTGTGACACCCTCACCAAGAGAAACTGATGAACTCTCTCACATACAACATATCCATCACTCTACTGCAGGCTTCTCAAATTTCCTCCAGGGTCACAGGTTTCCTATTGTGCATCTCTTAACTGTAATTCCAAAAGGTATTTTACATGCTCTATCATTTTGTAAAACTATCCTTTTTATTATTATTTTTATTTAATGATCTGAAGACCAAATGAATAGGCTGGCAGGCAAAAGTCTTCTGTGAATCTCATTTATTTGTTCTAATCCAGATGTAACCAGTGCAACTGGTAATCTAGGAAAACTGCAAGATCTCAGTGTAAACCAAAAGATTATCTTAGCTACTCGGTCTAATGAGAGGATGTCCCTGCCCATGGCAGAGGGGTTAGATGATTTTTAAGGTCCCTTCTAACCCAAACCATTCTATGATTCTTTGAAGTCATTTTCAGATACTAATTTATAGAAGAAACACAAATGAAGCTGTTAAACTTGTTTAAGCAACTTTGTAATGCTGTTGAAACCTAAAACAATAAAATACAACTGCTGTTTTTTAAAGTTTAGTACTAAATTTTCATCTGACAATAACTAGCACTCCCAGCAAAGGGTAACTTGTAAGATGTTCTGCTTCCTTCAAAAATAATCTGTCATGAATCATGTCTGCAGGCGTATTATGTACCCAGAACAAAACTGGAAGCACATAAGAGTTCCTACAGTTCTCATTTCTCAATTGACCAGTGTCACGTTATGAGTCATTGGACTGTGGGGAGTCACCATTACCTACTCCTCTCATCATATTGAAAAGAACAGAAGCATTTCAGTTTTTTGTGACATGAGCCATCAGAGTACCTCTTTTTACCCTTCAAAGTGGAGCAGGCAGCAGATTAGTAAGCAGCCCCCACCAGATGGCAGCACATATGCACGAACAGACCAGGGCACATCATCAACAGAATTATGAAAAATAAATAAATATGGAAAATACAGTCTGTTCCTCTCAACTCTCAATTTTAGTGTCGCCTATGAGGAATCACGACAAGTTACATTATTTGTCATGCCTTTTTGTATGACCAAGTTACCTTCTCCTACAGAAATTCTCACCATTAACTGGCAAAGATATGACATTCATTGTTTCATTTCCCCCCCCCCCCAGGTGTTTAAATCAACACATAATAACATACAACACTCAGCTGAGAAATATAGTTGTATAACCCACTTTAGATGCAGTTTTTGTGTTAAACCTATCCTGCTATATAAAGTACTATGGTTTATAATTCACAAGGATTAGTAAAATATCTAAGGAAGTAATGCTTATAAGCAGCCACTGAAATCACCTATTATACAGCTGCCCCTCTGTTTAGGTACAGCTTGAAATAATTCCTTAGCTTAAGCATCCCCTTATTTTCCCCAAATCTGATACATTTTTAATGATATGATTCTATCAGTTCTTCAGAGGATGACCAGATATTAGTCTTCGAATTGTTGAGTGAACAGTGAAAAGGTTAACATTTTTCCATATACTGTTTTTGTATTCATGTATTTCATGAATGCAATCACATACCATTAATAACTAAATTTAGCTTTTATTAAGCATGACCGCACAACAGAAGAGACAAATACATTTTATTTCACTTCAGCATTTTATTCTGAAACCACTGACCTAATTTTTAGGACTAAAGATCTTACAGGTAAAAGTAAGATGAAAAGATGAAAGGAAGGTGCCATGAAACAGTAATTCAAAAGCATTCTTCCACCATACAGGAAGAGAAACCATATCATGTTTGTTTTTTTTTTTTTTATGAAAAAATAATAAAAAAAAAATTATCCACTATATGAAGTCATAGTTCTTATAAGAACATAATCTAGATGACAAGTTTCCATTATCTTCTAGTTTGCGATTAAGGAAAACCTTTGTTGCATGGCTTTTTGAGAAGCTGATGACAGAAGTTAACAGGAAAATACAAGTTGTATTTGAAGACAAAAAATCATGCTCTATGGCGTATGAGTCTTTAAACAGAAAATGAACAACTAAATCTAAATTTTGTCTTTCACATACCTTGTGATAAAGCTGTTCAGAAATACTATTAAAATGAAAAATACATCCTGCTTTACATCAGTTTATTCATAAACTCACCTGCTCTAGGTCAGCAAACCTTAGCTGTCTAAAAAAGCATTAACATATTCCAAACTGTATTTTAAGCACACTTACACTAATCTCAAGCAACAGTCTTGCAAAATGAGAGTCCAAGGGTTGCATAGAAGACGAAAGAAATTTTCAGACTAGCTGCAATTCCTTGTCCTCTGAAAGACTTCTAGAAATCCTTAAACATTCAACAAAACAAGCTTATGTAGCCGATAAAGACCACTTCTTTCATGCTGCTTTTCAGATTGGTCAATAATATGCTGAGGATGCACCTAATAAAAAGATGCAAGGGGAAAGTCAGAAAGCATTTTTTATTATGTTTTCCTATATAATAACATAGCTAGAGAAAAGAGTCTTGAAGAGTTCTGACAGTTTTAAATCACACAGGAATTTCAGTTCCATGCCACACATGTCAGCATAAGTAGCCAGTGCTCTGGAATACTCTATCTCATGGTTTGCCTGGGTCAAAATACTATTACACAATCAACTCCAGAGCATTACAGGTAGCATTTTATGTGATGATGTAAGAAAGATGTCTTCTTCAGATGCAGTGAGGAAAATCCTAATCCAACGCCTATATGTTAACTTGTTATAAAAGTTAAACATCAATAGAACTGAATAGGAGATTATTTTCATAATACCAAGGATAACCACATTTGCAATATGGAAACACTCTGGCTTATGGCAGCATATCACAATACACTCTAACCCCTCAGTGAAAGCCTACTAGAAATAAGAGCCCTTGGTGCTTGTTCACTGTTGCCCATCTTTTCAGGGAGACCCAAATTGCTCATTTATCTGCCTCAGGGTGGGAGAGAAACAGGGAGGATGTGTCTAGAAGTCTGACTACTGCACTCAGTAATTCCTCACCCCTTTTTAATTAAGAAAAAGCACCTGATCGTCAGGACATACAGTGGCCTGCAGAGGCACTCATAGAAAGAAAGGTAAGATTTCTAACAGTAGGAAGCTAGACTTTTTTGCTTTATGAAACAATTCCAGGTTTCAAGAAAACTGCCCTCCAACCTTATCCCACCACATTCATTCTAAAGCAAGGCACACTTCTCCCTGCTTAAAAGGGAAAAGCCACCTGAAAGCACATTAACCCAAAACAAAATGCACTGCATTCAGATAAATACATTTCTCAAAAATCATGTTCTGTTTGAAAAGCGTAAATTGCAAAAGTAAAAATCCAAGCCACCCAACAAACTAGACTAATAAGATATCAATAGGGACTGCTGTATACTCAACAGTTCTTATGCCTTAAATTCAACTGTACAGTACTTTCAGTATCTTTAAGTTCCAATCTCAGAAAAGACATCCTTCCAAAGGAAATTCTCCCTTTGATCACTCTAACTGTACTGGGGTACTCCAGCTACTCTTCTTAGGGGGAAAGGAAAAATATATATTTGTAGACTTTTACCTGATTCCATGCATATGGCTTCTTGTACCACGTAGGAACAACTTTATCTCTAGGTTTTGATTTGCAGATTAAACTGAAAGTATAGAAAAATAGCCTTAAGAAATACACTTGTATTAGATTAATTCTAAAGAAAAAGGAATTTCTGTATTAGACACAACTAGGCATTTGAGGCGTCTGTGCTAAAGGGAATCTTAAATTTCCTTGTTAATCTAGGCTGATTGGTTCACTTTCTACACTAGAGGGGCGAAGTGCAGAGAAGTCAAAATACCGGTTTTCATAGGGACGTTAAATGTATAAGAATCTATTTTCTTTTAAGGAAAAGTATGGTTATTTTTTGTAACTCTAAAAAAGTACTAAATTTGCAAGTGTCATTTATTCCATAAGCTTTATGCATACTTACTCACTAGAATGTATAATAAACCTATTTTTAGGGTATGTTGTTTTGCATGACAACTCAATTACTATAGATTCTCTGTCTGCTCCAGTTATTCCTTCAAGCTGTGCAAAGTACAACAGCAGTAGACATTAATTAATTCTGTCTAGATGTGTTCTTCAAAAACTGATTTTAGTCTTAAGTAGTGGTGACATGTTGTAAATACAATTAGCTTTTGAAAAATTGAGGAAAATTATGAAAGACTGTTCAGGCTAAATTTTTACCTATGAGCTCTTAGTTTTTTCCAAGACACAAAGTACAATGAGAAGAAAAGATTCAAAATGGAGGAAGATTTTACACAAAGGAAAAAACAACATTATGACAATAATCAGATTGTCTCTTTGTTCAAAAAGGTAAAAAAAAACAAAAACAAAAAAAAAAAAAACCAAACTACCAAACAAAAATTAGAAAAACTGTAGGGCTGTTGGAACAGAATCAGTAAAAGCACAAAAAAAATCTCGGAAAGAAAACGCTAAGAGGTGTAAGATCCTAAAGAAAAAAAATCCACGAAGGCTGCTGAGAATGACCAAGTCAGGCAGGGAATGTTGATGGAAATGGGGAGCATGTCAACACTGGAGCTGTGCAGGCCTCTCCTTCCACTTCCAGCTGGCTGGAGATGTCTGCACAATCAACCTAAAATAGGTACTGAAACACTAGCAGGTATTAACATGTCTAAAGAAAGTGCAGTGAGATTTCTGTGCCTTGAATTTAGCATGTAAGTGCTGATTTCCAAACATGAGCTCCTGTTACTGTCACAGTCACCTCCTGAAAGGTTATGTGGTTTTGCTTCTTTCTGTTTACCTGCTTTCTTCAATTTCTCCCTACAGTTGTTACCACATGAATCACACAAGCAAACTTTATTCAGCTTTGAAGCCTAAACATGGTACTGCATGGCAGTGTCCAAAGGCAACACAGACACCAACTGCCCTGAAGTATTTGGATACAAACAGGAAATTAAACACTGAGTCAGCAGTATCCTCAACAGTTGGGATTTTACCAAGAGATTTTTAGATGTGAAACATGAAGAGCTTGCCATCAACCTGCACTGCCTCTCCTCAAGTTGAAAGCACAAACAGCATGCATTTTTGAGGTAAGCCTTTGCGGAGCTGTACCATCACACTTTCTGAAGGTGCACAAAGACCACTGCCATAGCTGGCTCAAAGCAAAGACAAGTGGCCTTACTTCCATTCACAAATTAGCCCAGGACTTCCAGCAATTAACTTGGCCAACACCTACTCTACACCTGTCTTTTGAGGGAGGAAAGACAGCACACATGATTCAACTGTAATGTATATATAGGAAAAAAATTCTTAATCCTTCTGCACTCTTTATGCCGTACAACTTTGTTAGCTTTGTCCTGGGTGCACAAAGCAAAAGTACATCAGAAGTGGTATCCTGTAGAACAAGTTTTACAGTCTACGTTTCATGACTCTTAAGTGATCAGGCTTCCCTGAAGAACCAGTGCTTCCACAAGAAGTCTAAAGTTGTTGAGTATATTGCTTTATAAATAAACAAAAGTAAATTAAATGCATCACTAAATGAGAACGTATATTGTTTCCCCAAAGCTTAATCTGAGCTATGCTTCAAGCAATTATTTATTTCGGTTTTGCTGAGACTGAAACAGAGTATCTTATTTCTATGAAATTATTACCATAGAAGTTTCTGACGAACATCTTCCTGCAGCTGTGTCACTCTTGTTTGTTCAAAACACAACGCACATTCAGAAAGCAGCTTATTAATAGCTGTCCTTAGGATGTTTATCTACAAAAACAACAGTGACAGAATATAAAGCACTCTAAACCAGCACTAGTTCTATATTATATTGTATTTTACTATGTATCGACACAAAGGGGCTGTGGTGCCCATACCACCAAACTTCAACAGAAATATTATTAACATAAGCAAAACTATCTGAAGCTTTAGAAACACTTCCTCCAGATGCATCTCTGCTGTCTCAAGACGTTAATGTTCAGCCACTTAATACCACAATCATCAAAGTTACTCAGATATGCCACAAAACGTACAGGCTACCACTTGGCTGGATTCTTTTCCAAACACAGAATTCCTTCTGTAAAAGTTTTAAGGATTTTCTCCATGGGTCCATAATTTTCACATGCATGGCTTCACTAAGGGCAAACTGTGCATCACAAATTAGAAAATTTGGTGGCCTCCTGCAATAGGGTTAGTGTTGATAGATAAGGAAATAGGAACTGATGTCATCCACATGGACTTCTGAAACATGTCTGACACTGTCCCACACAAGATCATTGTCTCTATACTGAAGAGGTATGGATTTGATGGATAGATCACTAGGTGGATAAGAAAGTAGCTGGAAGGTCACACTCAAGATAGTTGCAGTCATCAACTTGCTGTCCAAGTGGAGACCAGCAACAACTGATGTTCTTCAGGGTCAGTACTGGGACTGCTGCTGTTTAATACATTTGTTGGCAACATGGACAGTGAGATTGAGTGAACCCTCTGCAAGTTTGCCAATGACACCAAGTTGCGTGATGCAGCTGACATGCTGAAGGGAAGGGATGCCATTCAGAGGGACCTTGATAGGCTTGAGAGCTGGGTCTGTGTGAATCTCCTGAAGTTCAACAAGGCCAAATGCAAGGTCCTGCACCTGACTGGGGCAATCCCAAGCCCAAACACAGGCTGGGTGGAAATGTGATTGACAGCAGGCCTGAGAAGGACTTGAGGGTGTCAGATGATGGAAACTCAACATGAGCTGATGGTGTGTGCTTGCACCCCAGAAAGCCAAGCATATTCTGGGCTGTATCAAAAGGATCATGACCAACAGGTCAAAGGATGTGACTCTCCCCCTCTACTCTGCTCTTGTGAGATCCCACCTGCAGTACTGTGTGCAGTTCTGGGGCCACCAACATAAGAAGAGCATTGACCTATTGGAGCAAGGCCAGAGTAGGGCCATGAAGACGATCAAAGCACCTCTCCTACAGAAACAGGCTGAAAGAGCTGGGCTTGTTTAGCCTAGAGGAGAGAAGGCTCCACAGAGACTTCAAAGCAGCCTTCCAGTACCTTAAGGGGCCAACAAGAAAGCTGGAGAGGGACTTTTTACAAAGGCATACAGTAATAGGACAGGGGGTAATGGTTTTAAACTGAAAGACAGTAGATCTGAATTCAAGAATGAGGGTGGTAAGACACTGGCACAGGTTGCCCAGAGAAGTCTCTAATCCCTGGAAATGTTCAAGGTCAGGTTGGAGAGGGCTTTGAGCAATCTGCTCTAGTGGGAGATGTCCCGGCCCATTGCTGGGGGGCTGGAACTAGATGATCTTTAAGGTCCCTTCCAACCCAAACCATTCTGTGATTCCATGACATGTGCAGCAGCATGTCCAACATGACCTTAAAAAGCCACTAGAAACCACTGGCCATCACCTGCTCTGTACAGAGCACTAATCAGGGCATGTGAGGTTGTCATGGGTTCAGCAGTAGCAGTCATTTTTCTCCTTCCTGGTAGCTGGTGCAGCACTGTGGTTTTGATTTTCAGCCTTAGAACACCGCTGATAACAGCTATGTTTTCAGTTACTGCTTAGAACGTTTTGGTCTGACCAAGGACTTCCTGAGTTTCATGCTCTGCCAGGGAGGAGGGGAAGTCAGGAGGAAGCGGAGACAGGACACCTGACCCAAACTAACCAAAGAGGTATTCCATACCACAGCACGTCATGCCCAGAATATAAAAATGGAGGGCAGAGACCAGGAAGGGTGGAGTTCATGGTTGGGTTGGGCTTGGTGTCGGGTGGTGAGCAGTTGCATTCTTTTTCCCTGGTATTTGCCTTATTATTATTATTGGTGGTAGCAGTAGTGATTTGTGTTATACTTTAGTTACTGGACTGTTCTTATCTCAGCCAGTGGGAGTTGCATTCTTTCGATTCTCCTCCCCATCCCCCTGGGAGCTGGGGGGAAGAAAAAGGGAGTGAGTGAGCAAGCGAACTACGTAGCTGACTGGGCTTAATCCACGACAGAAGTCTTTTGCTGTGTAAAGCACGTATCAAATCTGAAGCACAGGTCAAATATGGCTTTCTGTCAGGCATAACAAGAGTGGATACATGTACTTCCCTCTCACAGAGCTCTGTCTGCAACTTGCAAAAAGGCTGTAATGAGGATTTTGTAATACACAGTTTTTTGTTTGTTTGATCTGGTCCAAGACAAGTAGCTTGATAAATTCTTATACATGTTTTACCTCCGATATGTCTTCTACTCCAAAATGCACATCAAATGCCAGTTCCATGTCATTTTCTGGAAACAGAGGAGCTCCAGAAGTCTGACTCCAACCCAAACCACACAAAACACCAGTGAAATACTTTCCACTTTTATCAACCCTACATGGAAATGAAGGAAAACAGTCTCACCTAGAGATGAAAAAACTAAACACTCATATGCAGAGTTAAATGAATTTGTTTAAGCCATGCCAAGCAAGATTCAGGTGTTTTGGAGAAGCTAATACTGAGAGCATTCCTACTTAGTCATACTGTTTTTTTCAAATACAGTGATGAAACAAAACTAAAGTTCTGGTTATGGAAACATACACTCATAAAACTTAAAAGGAAAAATCATACATATGCAAAATAAAGCTTAAGGACGGCTAGCTTCACTATATTGAAGTGACAGTGCATAGACATAAGAATTTAAACAAAACAACAATAATGCAACTGCCAGAACTCTTTTACAAAAGAATTTATGCACTTCTACAAACATCAAGCAAGTTCCTCTCCTCATGAATATTTAAAACTTGCCCTGTTCTACAGTACATCTTCCCAGGCTTCCAGCAGAATTGTCAGGAACTGTACTGCTTTACTGTGGGAGTAGAGCCTGTAGCACCACTTTCTAAGTACATGAAACAAGTTATCATAGCTATGAACTATGCTGAAACTGATAAAAGATACAAGAATTACATGAACAGGAAATGCTAAAAGCAGGGGAGAAAAAAAGCCAACAATTTTTTGAGGGATCCTAAGAAACAAAACAAAAACCAAACACACGCACACTCCCCTTTTTAAAAAGGCAGGAATACCTTAGTTCTATAGCAGGAGCAAATAGCATACTGAGAAGAGGAAGCAGGCCAGGAATAGGAGGCATCAAAGACGTTTCATCTAAAATCACAGCAGATCCTGTCACAGGAAGAAAAAAAAAAACATCTCTATGCAGTATCTGATGAAAATAAAACCTCAAAAGGATGCAACATTGAAATACACTAACATTTCCTCATAGGGCTATTCCCATAAAACCAAAGTGTGGAGAAACTGTCCAAACACTTTTATTAAGCATTACCAGTTGCATTTGCTGATACAGAAGCAGAAACCAACAACTGCTCAAAGGGATCTTCTGAAGCATCATGGAGAACAACAGAATTTATGCTTTGCTTTTGTATAAGAATGTTTCTGGAAGGAAATAAAATGTTTTCAACATTAAAAAAACTGAACCAAAAATCAAAAAACAAACCCCATAAAGACACATAAACCCCCCATATTATTTTAAATTCACGATCCAACCTCAATGAATAGCAGCTACCTGAACATTTAACAGATGTGTATGATTAATAAATAATCGCTTTATAAGACATCAAAACACCTAATAAAACTATCCTTAAATTCTTACATAGTGATAGTGTGCATATGAATGCAACTTAATCCTGACTACTTCAGTCCTTTCAAAGAATAAAAATTCTGTGAAAATCTGTCAGAGTAACTAGGATGGTTTTTGCCTATATATTAAAAATTACATCTGAGAACGTGCTTGGGTGGCATGACTTAGTGGGAGGTGTCCCTGCCCATGGTAGGGGGGTTGGAACTAGATGATCTTAAAGTCCTTTCCAACCCTAACTATTCTATGATTCTATACTTCATAGTGAAAGTTTTCTCATACCTGAACTGAGATACTCTTGTCATACTGTAGCATTTCAGCTCATATGGACTGAATGGGCCAAAAACTGTTACCTTCAAATGAAAAAGAGCAAATGATATTCTAGTTAGCCAGCACCTGGATCTCTCCAAATCAAAATACTCTATAAATAAAAACCAAAACACATTTCAGCATATACTGAGCAACACTGAATTGATAAACAGCACTTTCATTTTACCCATCTAGAGCATTTGCTTGTTGAGGCATCTGAACAAAAATAATGTATTTTTCACAGGTGTTGGGGATTCACAACTTCCATCTGGCTTAAAAAGTACAAGTTCATACTTCACAGAACACCTAATAAAACCAGGTCACATTTCTGTTTACATAAGCAGCCTTTAATATTGACAAATCTCTCACTTTCATAAAGTGAGTAGTTAAACAGGATTACTCCTGTGGGTAAACTGAGTATGAACTTGAAAACCTGAAATATTGTTGGGTCTGAAAGGTGAAAAGAATTGTAATACAGATGAGGGCTTAACTTGTAATCAGAATGCAGAGCAGGACACAGTTTTTCATGTTTTATATTCCAGGTTAGTAGTGACTAAACAACTCAAAGTAAGTAAGAATAAATTCTGAGTTTGGAATTGGTAGAGGACAAAACACCCACCGTTTCATTATCATCAGTTACTGGAGTTTTCACAGCATTGCCTACCCTAGCAGTTGAGGAAGAACAAAACACTGTTTTATAGTAAAAATCATGTTGAAATTTTTTTTGGAAAAACAAAACAAAAAACCCCCAAAGCAGTAGGATTGTAGTCTTGCTTTTTGCTGGAGCTTATGCAGTGAAGACTACCAGAGGTGGAAACACTGTGTTCAGTTTATTTTATCTTCATTCTGCAGTGGTTCAAAGTGCTGCCTTAGAATGTGTTAGAAGAGTTGGTTCACTTAGCTCTTAGGTAAAGCTTCAAAACTTTGTTAGAAGTTCCAAAAAAACAGTCTCAATGGTTCTCATTACAGTTTTCTACCAACAGAAAACAATACTACGAATCATCATATACATCAGATGTTTGGGTGTTAAAGATACTTTCAGTCTTCATCTCCATTCTGACACTGTAAGAAGCAGGGTTACGAAATGACATACGAAAACCACCACCCAAGTTACCTTCTTGGTTGGCACATTAGATTTATGTTCAGAAAAGCAGTTTAACAATCTTTCAAGGAGATGCTTTTCATCCTTTCTTGAAGATACAGGTATTTTCTTGTCTTTTACTTGGTCCAGAATTAATTCCCTGAGCAAACTATGGCTTTGCTACATAACAACAGAAGAGTGTTAAAACAACGAAATGACTACGCTTTTCATAAATTCTCCACGTAACGCACATACAAACACACAAATACAAAACCCAAGGTTCTCATTACATTTTAGATTATATAAAATATAAAAACATGAGACAGTTAAAACTATGAAACATATATTTTTTCAAAGTTCAAAAAAAACAGTGGAACAGTTCAGATGCAATTATCTCCTGGGAAACATCTCTCAAAAGATGTCTCAAAGCAGCAATGCTTATAGCCACCAAATTAATATAAATTATGAATACACATATGTTGCCCTATTCAAGTATTAATCCTGCCTAATCCCATAGCATTAGTCAAGACTTCAACTAAACTTTCAGCACTTCAGCCTGAGCTGAAGTATATTAGTATAAAAGAAGTAGAAGGAGCTTTACTCAATACATACTTGTGATTCATATGATTCTTCTGCTAGTTCAGCATAACATTCTTCAATAAGCACATCTCGAATATTCACAAGCTCTTGGCTCCTCGAGTAACAGAAAACGTCTACATGCAGAACACTATGCACAAGTGAATACACCTTCACTAAAAGCGCAGAGCCATTTACTAGTGAGGCAAATCTTTCGCTAGCACTGTAACTCCACGGTTCCCCACACACAAGAGATTTTGCAGAAGGACGCATCTTGCAGATCTTGAATTCTAAAGCCTAGAACAAAGCCATGGAAAACAATGCTTACATGAGTAGAAATCAGCACAAAAATATTTTTCCCCAAACTGTTTGAATTAGTAACTAAAAATTACTTTGTAATTACTGTAAAGTTACTGGCATAATTCCTATTCCATCATTGCCAATGCAGCTACACATTACAATCTCATATGACTTCAATATTGTACATAGTTGCTAATGAAACAAAGCCAACAGAGCGTAACTAGAAGATAATTTGGTATTAATTCATCATCCACACTAAAATCTAGGGTGTAAAGATGTCTTCTCTGCATAAAGCAGAGTCCTTTTCAACTACGGTAGCAGAAAACTTGGCAAGCCCACTGCAGCTATTCCATTCCTGCCAGGCAAGAGTAAGTTCACACTGAACCCATTCACTCAACCACTATCTGTAATTATGTCTTCAAATGAATTTTCAACAAAAACACTGGGTTTTTTTCTAGGCAGTCATTAAAACCAGTCATTAAAAGATTAAGCCTGAAGCACAAATACATTTCCTTTTAATGCATCTGAAGTAAATATGAAAAAAAATGATGCTTCCTGCCAAAATGAATTTTTATTTTTTAAAATCATTAAAAAAACAAAACAAAACAAATAAAATGAAGCCTGCTAAGATCCAATACAAAGAAGAGATAAATAAAATACAGGAAACTAGAGAGCTATAAAACTACACTTCTGCTCATTAATTGATCTTTTCAACATTAAATGCTTCAAAAAAAGTTACTATGACACCTGTTTCAGTTCACTGAGTGAGGACTGAAAAAGCTGAATTTCACTTGAATTTTTAGTTATTTGATTTGTAAATATAGCTGGAAGAGAATTATTTTTCTCAAAAATTAGGTATAAAACCCTCCAGGTCTATGTTACATACCACTAATTATCAAAAAGGTTCTGTCTGAAAAGATCCAAGTAAAGGCAGTAGCTCAAACAATATCAAAGCAGCACAAAAACAGAGACTCATAGCCTTGTGAAATTTAAATCAGACATCTCCTACATATTTGTCCTGTAACTAATAGTGTAGCAGAGCAGAAGCCATGATGGAGCAAAAATACTTTGCACATTAACTATACAGCAGACAAGGAGAGATGCTATGCTGTGCCACTTATCTGTAGTAGCAGCAGCTAGGTGTCATGGGTTCAGCAGCAGCAGTCATTTTTCTTTAAGTAGTAGCTGGTGTAGCACTGTGTTTTGGATTTTTGG
>JASSUY010011757.1:13399-26993 GCA_032466535.1 Forpus xanthops | reverse complement strand
GAGCCATTGAGCACAACTCTTTGCGTGCAGCCATCCAGCCAGTTCTTTATCCACTGAGTGGTCCACCTATCAAATTGTAGACTCTCCAATATCGATGGCAATAATATCCCAGTAAGCCTACGTTTGAGTACCCTTTGCTTGAAAAGACGTGGAGATGGAGGTGAGTGTTTCAAAGCGGGAAAGGAGGGAGGAGGATGGTTCTGTTCTTCAGACTTTGAGCGAACTGGGAACTGGAGCTAGAAAACTTCTTTTGCCCCAGTCCCAGTGGGGCGGTGTCGGGATTTGGTCAGCAGGGGACGCCAGCGCTCCAGGGATGCGTCCGCGCCGCGGCCGCGTGGAGCGCCGCTGCTGCCTTCGCTTGAAGGTGTCCTATGAAGTGTGGCCCAGCTGCCGGGAAACCGAGCTCAAGGAAGAGTTTCCTGACAGCAGCCCTATAGCACTTTGGAGCAGCTTTTCAGTACCTAAAGGGGGCTGCAAGAACGCTGGAGAGCCGTGCTTTGCAAAAGTATGTAGTGATGGGATGAGGGATAATGGCTTTCAACGGACAGAGGGGAGTTTTAGATTAGACATTCCTAAGAAATTCTTCCCTGTGAGGGTGCTGAGGCACTGGTGCAGGTTGCCCAGAGAAGCAGTGGCTGCCCAATCCTGGCAGTGCTCAAGGCCAGGTTGGATGGGGCTTGAAGCAAGGTCGAGTGGAAGGTGTCCTTGTCCGTGGCAGTGGATTGGAACTGGATAAGCTTTAAAGTTTGCTCCTCCCCAAACCAGTCTGTGATTCCATGAAACTTATGCTGTGCCCATATACTTACAGAAAGGATCACCAGGTAGCTTCTGCTCACCTTAGAGCAGGAATGAAATATTAATCAGCCTACAAACTCCTGGAAAGTATTTCAGATGCTTTTCCACTTTATTTTGGCTTAACACTCCCTTTTCTATGTGCTATTTTGCATTTGGCCACGCTTAGCATCCTTGAAAGACCCCTCTGGAAAGGTAATGGAGATTGAGAAAAAGCCAGATGGGGAAAAGCCTGCAGAAGTCACTCAGACAGCCGAGGCACACAGATTTCTATATTCCTGGCAGTATTTCAACAACAGGTCTCAAAGCACCACCAGTTTCCCAAACAGCAGCTCCTCAAGTTTGCTCAGTGCCTTGCTTGCTTCTTCACCCTTCAGTCCGTGGCAGTGTAGTAGAGCCTCCCTGTTCTCTCTACTCTCAGCAAGTACAAAGCAGCCCCTGTCTCTGTGGCTCAGCACAGCATCCAAGCATGCAAGTAATCTCATCCCCATTAAGCAAAACACTTAGATACATGCTTACCTTTAATTATGTACTTAAACCAAAGACTTGTGAACTTGTATCCTCCTGTCTTGCTGGACAGCACAGAACTTAATGAGATGCTTAAAGTTCAAGAAGTACTCAATGATTTCCTGGATCAGGACTTAAATAGAAGATTGCTCCACCTGGTATTTAAAACTAGATTATGTTTAATTTTGCAGTCAGGGCACTTCCTTAAGGTCACATCAATTTGGCATAAACAGTTCTTGGGAGCCGTGTCCTTGGGGTCTATTCCAGGCCCCTTTGATCAGACTCCCTATGACCTTAGTGGATTTACATCAGGTCCTGTGTCCCTGCAGAGCAGAGGGAAGTAAGGAGGTAGCTGAGATCACACCCTGTGGCCTCACCTCCTGAGAGACACTGGGGAGAGCCAGAGCTGGCAATGAGGGTGCATCTGCCTCCTCTCCCACATATGGGAGAAGGTTGGGCAGGGTGGGAGGAGAGGCAGCGTTATGCCCTGCAGAAGCCAGGTTTGTTTGAAAATCATGTCCTTCACCTATCATTTATTTCACCAGCCATGTCCCAAAAAAAGTTGAATTCAAAGATGTCCATTCCATCTGTGCAGACAAAATGTGCTGCTCTGCTGTGAGTTGCATTTGCTGTTGATATTAGTCAGGACTGACTTGTTGCCCACAAGCTTTAGAAGAGGATGGTTAGTTCTGCGTTGGAAATCCAGAGAGCTGAGCATTGCCTGTATAACATGAGGCTGTAGCTGTGGTCCTTCGGCACAAACACAGCTTTTAAAGAGCTTTTAGCTCTATTTTCTTTAAAGAGGTGAAATGGGTAAATCAAAAAATAAACTTAATTAGAACATAGTAATAAATTTGTACAGATTTACATGCCTCTAGATAGTAATATATCCACATGTGGAGAGGGGAGAAAAATAAAGGAAAAAACCCGAGTTTATTTTGGTTTTAAGTGTCTGAATGGGATACTGGAACCATCTTAAAGCACACTGCATATGGCTCAGGAATTCACACATAATCGTGTGCTCAAATGTAAAGTTTTTTTCCTTCATGCAAAGCATCTATCATCAGAAAGGGGAAACCATTTCATTTAATTTGCTTTCCAGGTTACTAAGGAATTCTTTAGTTTGTTGCGGTAAGCCTGTGCAGTGTTTTGCTTAGCTACAGAAGCCAGAGGCAGATTGTATAATTCCTATTTCCTGATTATATGACATAAGTGAAGGGGCAGAACTTGGACAGCTCGGTTTACAACTGGATGCAGAGTTTCGAGAACTGTTAGCAAAATTAAAGCTGTAAAGAGAGAACGTCTCCTAAGACCAACCTGTTCCCACCTCATACCCTAATATTTTCCTGAAGGATCCCTTCATTTGCATCTCTAGTTTGTCATATAATGAGGTTGAAATGTAGCTAGATTTTATTTTCATGTATATGTTTGTGGTATGTGTTAAGTTGCAGTTGGTGTCTGAGGCAATCTGATTCTTATCTTCGTCTTGCAGCTCTGAGACACTGTGGAAGAGCAGAAGTTCTTTTCTGGGCTGAGTCCCTGTAAAGTCCCAGGAATAAATCTCCTGGGATTGCTGCTCTGACAGATCCAGTGTACTCTGCTTTTAATGGTAGTGTCAGCCATGAAGTGCCATTTTCCTTGCAATTCTCCCTTCACTCTATTTCTTAGGTTTTCCATCTCTTTTTTTGAGGGACAATTGTCTCCTTTCCTCCATCTACAGGGGTTTTCCTTCCGTCCACTCCTTCTTGCTTCTGTTTCCTCCTCCTCTCTTTATTCCCTGTCTTTCCTTTGGTCTTTATGACCACCTTCAGCATCACCTTCCTCACCTGTTTGGCTATGCCTTCCTCTGCAAAAAGAAATATATTCCTTTCTTCCACAGCCTTCAAAAGCAATTTGCCAAATACCTGTCACTTAGGACCCCACCTATTTTCTGTGAGACACCAAAAGATCAAATCTGAGCATCACCCATCCCTTCAGGCTTGTAGAAGTGGCAGTACCAAGACAGATTTTTCTCCCTCTTTCCTTAGCTGCCACTAACAAGAAGGAAGCAGCTACTTTCTCTGCAGCTTCCTCTCCTTTTCTTCCGCTGAAGTAAGCACCAGCTCCGCTGCTGATAGTTATCTTAGCAGTGGGGAACTGATTCTGCTTTGCTCTCAGCATTGCAACCTCTCAATTTCTCCTGCTGCTTTGTCCCTAATCCATCTACTAAAGACTAAAAACCTTCAGAAGTCAGGCACCTCTTGCACTGCAAGTGAAATAGTTTTATCCCTTAAAAGCTTGTATCTGTTTTGCAGTTGAAAATACTTGATTTTCTGAGGTCATAATTTGTCCCCCTTGCTCCACGTATTTTAATTACTGGAGCATCAGTTTTCAGGTACTTGTAGAAAACATATGTTAGGGCAGGGTTTGAGCACAGGACTTGAAATTCACTTTCAAACATAGATGGGTGCTGTTTGGAGACATCATACTCAGGGTTCTCATTGTGAGTCTCTAATGCAGATTTTACTTTTGTCTTATTTCAAAATCTGAAATGTGACTGGCAGCATGCAGGGGGAAGCATGGGGAGAGAGGGATGAGCTGGAAATCCATGTCCACAGCTTTGAAAATGCTCAATGTAGGGTTTGGATCCAAATGTCATGGCTCATGCCCATTTCCATAAAGAATGAGATCGAGAAATTAAACACCCTGTTCCTTTAGCTGACCAAGATATTATGATATCCTGTAATCATAACAAAAAGAGAGCAGCAGGGCTAAACTAAGCCTTGGCTGTTCTTTATCCCCATGAGTAGTACAGAAAGAGAAAAATCAGACGGGATGAGTAAATTTTGCGCCATAAGGCAAGTGCAGATGTCTCCTCTGGAGAGGAGTGCCTTGCAGCTGGTGGCTGCAGGCTACTTGCTGTGGAGCTGCACCAGCTCTGTGAAAGGGGATAGGGACCTGCTCCTCAGTCTCTCAGGCCAAGAATTAGCCAGGAACACCTTCTAGGCTCTAAGCAGAGCACTTTGTTTCCTTAACTTATTGATAATCCACTTAGCAATCAAACCTATCGTGAACTGTGCAGGAAGACATGATTGCAGGTGTGGTATAGAACAGCCTTTCCTGAAGTGCATACGTTTTTCTGTTAGCCCCACAAACAGGGCACTGAGTTAAATGTGGTTTGCAAAGACTCACCAGTCTGATGTTCAAATGTAGCAGCTTGGCAGCCCTGAAAGCACATGGTGCTAGTCACCAGTATAGACCACAAGTTCAAGGTACGGGCCAGTGGTTCTGGAGTCTGCAGGAGGATGGAGGCACCCCCAAAAGGTGTTGTTGTAATTATGTCCTTTAGCTAGACATATTGGGAACTGTAGAGGGAAATACTGTGGTGCAGTTCCTTCATAGTTTTACTGTTTGTATCCCAGATCTCACTGTGTTTCAATTTGGGGCTCCGAAAAGTGCTAACAATAGAGGAAAAGTTTTTCATGTGGTGTGTCCTATGGCATGGGCTAACTATCCCACCACTGTGAAATAGAACAAGGTGATGCTGCTCTACTATTGCTTCTGTTATACAAACATTGACTTATAAGGCACTTGGTGTGTAGCAGTGGGAGGGATGCCAGAAGCTGTGTGTAAGGGGTCACCCAAGCAAATGACTGCTATGAGAGCAGGCGACCCCCATTTGGGAACTGGCAGCAGAAGGTGTGGATGCAGGAGGAGATGCTGCTATGGAGGTTGCCCAAGTCAGCCCTGGCTCATGCTTGTCTTCCTGTACACTTGCTGCAGCTCTACTACTGCTACTCCCTTTGTTGGTGCTGGCACCTTCCTTTCCCTTCTTTCCCCTCTCAGGTTCTGTATTGTGGCTCCTGTGCTGTGTATAGAGGAGGTTCTGTTTCTTGTTCTTGTGCAATACTAGTAGCACTTGGTTTAAGTTTAATTTTTTTCTTTCCAACAAACAGCTTTTTGGCAGTGCCTTCTTTGCCCTTCAGCTGTTTTAGATGTTTATTTCTCATTCTGCACATGTTTGACAAAGACAGCACTTACACAATTCCTCTCTGAATAACTCCCTTTCTCCCTGCAGCCAATAAAGAGGTTATAAAATGAGACATGGCACTTCTGTGTAAAGCGTCTAGGTTACCATTGCATTTCTCTACACTAGAAGACAGTGCTGGGATATGAAACCTTGAGAGGGTCATGGTCCCGCAATCCAAGGTGGTGCAGCTAGCTCCTTCCAAATGCTGTTTTGCATGCTGCTATTTTTCCTGGCACATAAATTTACCTTTGGGGAAGGGAAAGGAGCTTGAACAAACATATCTGAACTGTCTGTTTATAGCCTATACTTACCTTCTATCTTTTTATCTAAGGTCTTGAGATGTAGTTATGTGCCCACCCAAAACAGCACAGGCTGAAATGGTGTGTTAGGATGGGCATTAACAAATGCACATACTCAGGGTACACAGAGATTTACCAGTGAGATAAAATGTCTCAAGATTTTGTTGCTTTTAGAGAGACAACTGCTTTATGCATAGACATAGATTCGTCCAAGAAAAGTTTAAGCCTTTCAGTGAATTATCTCATCCAAACAAGCCACCAGTGACTAAATGACCAAGTATGTTCTCTAAGTTCTGCATTACTTATGTTTAATCCACTGATTACACAAAGAAATAGCTCTGGAACAAACCCTGCTCTACAGGAAAAGGTGCTTTAACAGAGAAAATCTGCTTGAGTTTTTAGGATAAAATAAGCTCAAGACTTCTTCCAACTTTAATTCATATTAAAACATACAAAATCATGGAGTAGTCTGGGTTGGAATGGACCTTGAGAAGTCATCTAGTCCAACCCCCCTGCAATGACAACTTCAACTAGATCAGATTGGTTAGAGCTTTGTCCAACCTGACAAACACTTCCAGCGATGGCGCATCTGTAAGCTCTCTGGGCAACCTGTGCCATCAGTTATTATTTATTTATTATTTTAATTCTCATTAATTTGTTATAAATTATACAGTGAAAGTGGAAGAAGTGATCCATCTTTCCCTCCTGTAACTTCTGCCCCAACGTGCTCATACTTCACATTGATTCTGTGAGTAATCTGAAATTCAGTGTTACAAGAATAATAAATTTCCCACAGTACTTCTCAGGGGTTCAAAATGAAACCTTAAAAGAGGGCTTTCTTTTCCACCACCAACTTTACAAACTGTAAGAAAGCCATCGTATAATTTATGCATCTCAGGAACTGCAAATTGATGGCTGGGGCCGTATCTGTAGAATAGATTTAATTCACTAAAATTCTTTGTAAATTTAGCAGAATTGGTTTGATTTGGAATTCTGCCCTGAGCCAATAACTCACATTATGATAAAAAAGTACTGCTCTTTTTCTGCCTGTATATTGAGTTAGATGCAGCTACTATTTGACTGCTTCTTTAATTTCTTTGCAGTGGAAATCTTTTTGCCAGTAATGAATGCTTGAATTTTGCAGCTGCCTTGTTTGTCACATTACAAATATGGGCTGAAATCCTGCCATTGGATTTCACTAGACCCAGGTTTTCCCTCACTGGCAACTATTGTTCTTCCTGCATCTATCTGTCTAATTGCTATAATGAGATTTGCAAAGGGTGAGCATAGAAGTCAACTGTAAAGTCCAAAGTGAGCTATTACCTGAAATTCACTTTCCATAAGTATTCTCATGGAGAATGCTGAAGTGCTGAAATGTACTGGGAAAATGAGCAAAATAAGCCTGCAAACATCATTAAATCCAAACAGTTTAGAGCTCAAGTTACCTTGCAAAGGACTTTTTTTTTTCTTTCAGTGTTATTTCAGCTCTGCAAATTTCATACTGCGAAAATGCCCATGCAAAAAAGTAAGTTAGGAAACTGGATGGGTGAGGTGAGAGAGTCTGCCAGACATCCCGTGCACCTGAAAAGATCTGCTGTGTGGGTTTTCCTTCCCAGGAAACTCACTCACTGCTCCCATGTGAGTTCCTGCAGAGATTTGCTGCTGGGCAGTGATGAGCAGCACCCCATAAGCCCTCAGATGCAGTCTGCCATCCCTTGCGTCCCTGGACACCATGTATCTGCTCCTGTCCTGGTTTGCCAATGGGATCTTGGTTCAATGCTTGCAGCCATGAAGAGTTCAGCAGGAATAACTTTCTCAAACCCAGCAGTAACAGTCACTTGTTTTTTACAATAGATATTCAGGACGTCACCTGATTGTCTCACTTCAAATCACTTTGACATTAAACAACTGACTCCGCTGCACTCTAGCCAAGAGGAAACAGCCTTTCATTATGCTGAGATTCAGTGTCCACTTTTATCATGTTTTAAATTTGAGCCCTTGGTGACCTTTAGTGAGGCAGTTGCACTCCACTGCAGAGACCATTAACCTGGCATAAATTTCCATTTTAATGATGCAATATTTTATTATGATATTTTTCAACTCCAGAAGTATTTACCCTGTGCTAAACATCTGCAGCTCAAACCTGTCTGGCAGATGTTGTCTTGGCCTACCAGGTCCTTCATTTTTGCCACAGGAATGTTTGGCTCCAGTAATGTTGGGCAATCCCCCATGAACGTTTTGCTGGCAGACAGGAAAAAAAGGTCATATTTCTTGCAAGCTTTGCAGGCTTCTTCTCAAAGTTCTTCACTGCATCTTGCATCACAACAAAGAAGTAAAACAGCAGTAGATATGGGGACCTTGAGTAAAGAGAAAATCACTGAAGCAGAAGGCTCAAATATAAAAAGCAAAGGTGTTTTCCTCTCTATAAGCCTAAGTTGTAGAAGAGAAGTGGTCACAAGAAGCATCAGTCAACTCCTTTTATTAGAAATTGCATTCAAAATTCTGCACGCTACTAAAGTAGTAGTGGATTAATGCTCCCTAAATTAATTAGTGAACTTGAAACAATAGACAGATGTGCTCACAGTTACTAAAAGCTGAGTTTTGTTGGATGTGGTGGCTCATTGTTTTGCTTTTTTACTTGTTTGTATTACATGCACCCTAGGTGGACCAAACTGAAAATCTGCATCTTCTGCTCCTTTTCCTCCCCTCCTGTCTTCAAGAAAATGTTGTGAAGGTGTTCGTCTTTAGAGCAGAAATGTCAGCTGAACACTCAAGTTAACATGCAGGGGGAACGGCAGTGGTTGATATTTCTAGAAAGTTCTGAATGGTAAAATTTAGGCAGCGGAATGTGTTAATGGGGAAAGGTACAAAACTGTCAAGATCTTAAATCCTGGTTGTTAGGTATCACAGTATTTGTGTCACTCTTGGTAAGAGTTACCCTATCCATACTCATTCTGCAGCATAAATAATGCAGTAGTGGCTTTTTTAACTTTCCTTACAGTATTGCCAAATTGTCTTCCAATATTAAGTTTTGTCGGGGACTTGGGATTCCTCCTTCTAAATATGTGGTTCTGTTGGGAAAAATTAAATGAGGTAAGATGTGGCTCAGCATCTGGGAACAACTTTCAAATGCTAAAAATTAGGAAGCTCTGGAATAACATTCTAAGGAGAGTTAGTAGAAAATACTGCCACTTGAGTGCCTTACAAATCAGTTGGTCAAACCATCTGAAACCACGTGACAGAGAACACTTCAACCCATCATGCCCTGAGGCTATGAAATCACCTAATTGTATAAGCAAGATACGTTGTGATGAAGCAGTGTTCGTATTTAGTCATACCCAGAACTGGTTTTCCCTCTTCAAAATGAGTAAGACCAACACCCACTCAGTTCCACAATTACATTTTGTCATATCTATATTTATGAACGAGTGAAAAAAGGCTGGCTGTCTAAGAAGGTTTCTCCATTTCTGAAAGCAAATAACATTTATAACTGCTATATTAATTCAGATTCCTCAGACTTAAATTTGTCAGAAAATCTTTCAGGTTTGAAAGTATAGAGTTTGTGATGACATATACAATTTTCTTTTGGCAACATTGTACAACTTTTTGCGGTAAATTCACTTTTCCTTAAACTGGCAAACTTACAACAAACAAATCATTGCTTGTTATAGTTTCAACCCAGTTGATGTGCAGCTTGTTTTCTCTATATTTGCAAGCCAGCAGATCAGCTACGTTCTTTACTATTACATAGATTTTCCATCTTGCCACAAAAGTTTGGGTAACATTAGGCTATGGTTTTCATATTCCTCTTTTCTCACTGAGGAGGTTTTGTACAAGCCATTCCTCTTCTGTGTAGGCATAGCAGGTGCAAGATGGTTATTTGATTGAAATTCTAGCATATATATTTTTAATTTTCAAATTCTTCATCATTCTCTTTCCGCTGCCTCACTGGAGCTCTTGAATTGATTTTCCTGTCAGCTCTATCACTGCCTTGGACTTCCAGTAGTGGCATTTTGTTCCAAACTCTTACACACAGCTATCAACTGTATTAAATACAGCAACTCTACGTTGACTTACCTGGTTGTGCTTGTTGGAACAGCTCTGTGGCTTTTATTCACGCGTGTAAAGAATTGCTTTCGCAGTCATCACTTGCCAAAGAGCAAACCAGGAAAGGATGGCCAGATGAGTTTGTCAGACTTGTTTTCTTCTTGCTTCCAATGCTGATTTTTTGTCAGCTTCCTGAGGAAGTGGAACATGCAGATGTTTGATACTTTGTTGGAAATTGAAATTCATTTACATTCCTGAGGTAAAAAGAAAAATCAAAGTGTGCTTTACCTCTTACCATACTCTGCATCTTCTGCTGTCCAAACCCAAGTCAGGTCAGGGAAGCGTGGTACCCCATTATCCTGATAAAGCCACCTAAGATTGGATTTGAAGGTTGACAGAAGAACCTGGATATTTAATTGAAGTAAAATATTCTAGCTCTGTGAGACTTACTGACTCTTCTGGCCCTACCCCTTGTGCCAAAGTGATGTTAGCCTTATTAAATAGGCACATTTCTTCCCTTCCCGCCAGAGACATGCTCCTTGAATCACCTCAGGGACTTTATCCCTGTCTCTTGCATTATCTGTTGCTTTCACCCTATCTCTTCTTATATCTTTCCAAGGATGATTAGATTTATAGGACAAAGTTTATTTTCTTCCTTGTAGGATGACTTGTGCTTTTGGGAGCCTTGCAAAAAAATCGTCAAGGTCAATGCCACCATGTTACCTTCTCCATGTAGATATAAATGCTGAGCAGAAGTCACAGTGTTTGCAGTGGGATACTTGTTAGGAATTCATATGGGTAGCCTGTGTGTCTGCTGGGTCTCTGCAACCTTCTTTGAGTTGTGCCTACTGCTGATGTTTAGTGCCACCCAAATCAAGTGGCCAGTATGAGTTTGCTTAGATATTCATAACCTCAGCCTGGTACTGGTGGATATTCACAAGCCAGTGTGACTTCTGGAGGTGGCAGGACTATTTATGAGCTGGTTCCCAGGTAGAAATGTTCCTGAGGGAGGTAGGAAAGTGAAAAAGATGACAGTTCCTACAGGAAGAAGTTCTTGCTCAAAATCGAGCTCCTTCAGATTAGTAGTGCAACATTCAGTCCCATTAATTCCTGCTCACAACTGTAAAACAAAATATTTCATTGCTTCCTATACCAGGGCCCAAGTTGTTGGTTGAAATTGATATAGTAAGTCATAACATTAGGAAAAACATCTTGTTCCATATATGCTTCTCTTTAATGGCATAAGATTAGAAACAAAACAGAAAAAAAAAGATCATATTTCCTATCCCTTATCTGCAAAGGTCGTCACTCAATTAAAATGACTAACATTTCCATATGGACTCCAGCTGCTGAATGCATAACTGAAATGGAGATACAGGGCATAAATAACCAGCAAGATAGTTTTCTAAAATGCAAACCCTTAACATCCAAAATTGCTCATGGGATAAACCCTGTGAAATAAAAGAAAAAAAAAAAAAAAAGAGCACAGGAAGTTTCAAAAACAGATTTAAGAAACAGGTTCTCTTCATATTTGTCTGCTAGAGATTTTATGGTGAGGTGGACAGGGCTCCCTGCACCCATACTTTCAACACAACAGCAGAGAACCCATCACATACCAAGAAACAGAGAGCTGAGAAAAGGAGTGGTCACCCTTATTTCAAAGTCTTGTTCTGAGAGCTCAGCAGCTTGTGGCATGTCCTCCAAAAAGTCAAATCAAGTAGGAGCATGGAGGTTTTGTCAGGAACATTTTCTCATATCCTTTTGTGAAACCTAAATGCTTTGCTGACCTGGGGTATCCTGCCTTCAGAAGGGGACACCTAAGTAAATTCTAACATGTTAACCAGTAACTCTTCACAGAATGAACTACATAAACACAACTCCAATTCGAATTAGGAGAATGTATGGAGATACTTTGGATTTAGGAATATTTTATTTTAATCTGTTTTCAGTTACAAAATCCCTATATTGCTATATTCTATCACTGCAAATTTAGTGTTGAATGGTATAAAATCTGCTGATTTAAAGCTCTTTCCTGATTCTTCTAAAGCTGTGGTATCACAGGTACATTATACCTTCCCAGCATAGCTGCTGCATAACTAATAATGCTATATAAATCAGATTTTCACTCTCAGATTTAGTAAATGGAAAAGCTCATCCTTCCTACTGCTCTTTTTAAAAATTAAACGCTTCAAACTAGTTTCATCTTTTCCCAAATCTCAGTATGGTTGGCCTATTTCAGAAAAGTTATTTAAAATTTTAGTGGCCTCACAGTTCTTTTCTGGTTTTAGAATGAGAGATGAATCCAGTACCTGTATGGTAACTGGCGTGTTAATTGTAACTGCTGTGTAAAACCCTCAGGATCTGCAAATAACAGAAAAGTTTGTTAGAGGTAAATGGGAAATGTAGTATTTGTCAGCGCTGTGAGGTAGTCCTCAAAAGGTAAATTACTTCAGACAACAGTGATTATGCTGGATAAGAGAATATGCTTCCTGTAGTGAGAGAGCTACATTTCCAAGGTCAATATTTTCCCTTCTACTCTGAACAGAAACTGAAGAAAACTTCTGTGCAGGCTCTCTAATTTAAAATTTGAAAGAAATGTGGAGAGCAAGAAATGTGTTTCTTCTAATTTTGCATGTCTGTTAATCTCTTTTAGCAGTACAAAGCAGTTGAAGTGACTGTCAAGATCATTTCAAACATTTCAATCTTTGGTTAAGGAAATCTTCACTGGTTTGGGTTTAAATGATTTTATTAATTTATTTGGTCACTTGTTTGGAAATGGAATCAATACTTTCAAGGAATAAGCATGATTAACAAAGTGTCAGAAAATAGGTTGGTGTCTACTGAAAGAGCATACTGCTTTTTTTTTGGAAGAAGAGACCTGTGTGTCTTGGCTTTAAAACATGCTCTCTGACAATTTTTTGATCTAAAAGGAATAGGCATTACTTCATAACTGGCAGATCTAAGTCATGATTATCTTTCAGAAATCATCTCTGCAGTCCTGCCACAGAACAGTGTGGCTGGGCAGAGGGGAAGCTGTGAGAGTCTTGGATAAGAGGCTAATAGGTGCTGTCCCTTGCAATGACAGCCAGATTTCTGAGCATTGCATAGACCAACTTGAAGAAGCCTTCACCATCAGTAGATCAAGAAAGGTAGCTCTGCCTCCAGAGCAAAATACTAAAGGCAATATAATAAGTTGAATTCTGCTACATGCTTAGCAAGCCTTCCCTCATGAGTAATTAAAAAGAACGCACAAAGATTGTTTTTCTCAGTGAGATTAAGGTGTCAGAATCAATGCATGCATAGGACAGAATTTCCTGCCACCACCGTCAGCCTAAGTCAGTCTTGCAACACAACCAATGCAGACCTGTCTTCATAACTCTTCATGCAATCATATTCCTGGAGTGAAATCCCTCAGGTTTAGGACAGCTTTTGATTGCAAAATAGGCACAGGCCTTTCCTTGAGAAAGCTGCCTCCATGTTCCTCCCAGGCATGGCTTGTACACTGTCAGCTCCAGAGCAGTGGCAGACTACAAGGGCTGCTTTGAAGCCTAAAGAGAGATTATTCCCAAGATACTTCTTATCAGATTGATTCAGGGAACCATGCATGTCCTCCAGTTTCAGGAGTGACCAGGGTGGCATACATGACATTTTCCTCTATGCACACACATGCACCCACACATACATAGAATCATAGAATAATTACGGTTGGAAAGGACCTTAAGATCATAGAATCATAGAATAGTTAGGGTTGGAAAGAACCTCAAGATCATCTACTTCCAGCCTCCCTGCTCTGGGCAGGGACACCTCCCACTAAACCATGCCACCCAAGGCTATGTCCAACGCAGCCTTGAACACCACCAGCCATGGAGCATTCACAACTTCCCTGGGCAACACATTCCAGTGCCTCACCACCCTTACAGTAAAGAATTTCTTCCTCAGA
>JASSUY010011757.1:0-13299 GCA_032466535.1 Forpus xanthops | reverse complement strand
AACTGCACACAATACTCCAAGTGAGGTCTCACGAGAGCAGAGTAGAGGGGCAGGATCACCTCCCTTGACCTGCTGGTTATGCTCTTTTTGATGCAGCCCAGGATACAGTTGGCTTTCTGGGCAGCAAGAGCACACTGCCGGCTCATGTTCATTTCCTCATCGACCAACACCCCCAAGTCTTTCTCCTCAGGGCTGCTCTGAATCTCTTCTCTGACCAACCTGTAGCTGTGCCTGGGATTGCTTCGACCCAGGTGGATGACCTTGCACTTGACATGGTTAAACTTCATGAGGTTGGCATCAGCCCACCTCACAAAGCATGTCAAGGTCCCTCTCGATGGCATTCCTTCCCTCCAACGTATCAGCTGGGACACACAGCTTAGTGTCATCAGCAAACTTGCTGAGGGCGCATTCAACCCCGCTATCCATGCCATTGACAAAGATGTTGAACAAGACTGATCCCAACACCGATCCCTGAGGACATCACTCATTACAGGTCTCCAGGTGGACATTGAGCCATTGAGCACAACTCTTTGTGTGTGGCCATCCAGCCAGTTCTTTATCCACCGAGTGGTCCACCTATCAAATTGATGTCTCTGCAACTTAGAGACAAGGATGTCATGTGAGACAGTGTCAAATCTAGTTCCAACCACCCTGCTCTGGGCAGGGACACCTCCCACTAAGCCATGCCTCCCAAGTCTATGTCCAATGCAGCCTTGAACATTGCCAGCGATGGAGCATTCACAGCTTCCCTGGGCAACCCATTCTGGTGCCACACCACCCTTACAGTAAAAAATTTCTTCCTCAGATGCAATCTAAATTTCCCCTGTTTACATTTGAACCCATTATCCCTTGCCTCTCACTACAGTCCCTCATGAAGAGTCCCTCCCCAGCATCCCTATAGGCCTCCTTCAGATATCAGAAGGCTGCTATGAGGTCTCCACGCAGCTTCCTCTTCTCCAGGCTGATCAGCCCCAACTCTCTCATCCTATCTTCATATATATATATATATATATATTTATACACAAACACACATATATAAACAAATATATTAGTTCTGGTTATTTGGCAGTTAATTGTATGATTAGCAAAGGATAATGCATTAAATGAATCCCTTGTGTAAGCAAATTGTTTTTCATGAAGTTTTACCAGCAATGATTAGGGCCTCTGTTCATATCTCCCAGCTTTCTACGTCTGATTAGGGAGAGAAAAGAAGTTTGCCGCCCAATTGAGTATTCCATCTGGGAAAAGTGTGAATTTCTGGGGCCATTCTTCTCTTGAAGTTGGCAGTCTCTTCCTTAATTATTATAAACATGCTAGTTACAGTAGTTTGTTTTGGAAGGTAAACAGAAATAAAACATTATGAAAAGTGATGCAGTAGGAGAGACCACAACTATGTCTAACTCTATCTGTGGATTCCCATAAATGTCAGTATTTTCATTAGATGACTTGTGTTCTTATTGAAGTGGCCAGCACTGTTCCAGTAAGTCAGTATTTTCTCTCTTGTTCCCCTTTGAATCTATTCAAGCTACCTCCTGCTGTTTGTACATCTCGTCCAATTTGGTGGATTGTTCACAGCATCTGAAAGATCCCAAAATAAAACATATCTCCCCAGCTTATCTGTGCCACCTGGAAAGCAGCTTTTTCACTAGCTTTTACTGATAGTTACTGCTTATATCTGTCAAGATCCTATCCTTTCCCTTCGGTAGGTAGTATCATTGTCTATGTTGTAGGCATCCTGGATCTAAAAAAGATGGATGCATATGCCTGCATGAAGCACAGGCAACAGATTTTCCCAGACAGGGCAGTGAGCTCATTGGAAAACCTTAGTGGGAGTCCCATTCAGCAGCATCACTGGCTTCATTTCCTTTGGGAAATGTGCATTGCCAGAGCCTGCGGTACTCTGGAAACTCACTGTGAGATTGCCAAGGTGACTCCCCAATCTCCACTACCAGGTGTGTTTGTGTGAATGTATTCAATTTTTCTTTGTTTATTTGTTAAATAAAAGAGTTGGTTTCACTGGCATCAATCTGTCCATGGTTTTAGCATCTAAGAGTTATAATGTAGAAGTTACAAATGTGAGATTTAAAAAATATATTCCCATGATTAAGGGAAATCCACTCATAAAAAAATTCTGATCTTTCCCTTCAAGCTGTAATTGACTATAAACACGGGAGTTCCAGTATCAGTTCAGTGTTAACATTTCTAGGAACTCACAGACTCAAGCAGCATTCCCAGAAAGCATAACACAGTCTGAAATGTGTAAGTAAATAAATAATGAAAACATTACAAATATAATAATATAAAATATTATAAAATAAAATCTGAAATGTATAAATAAAGAAGATAGGAAAATTTTGCTCTTATATTAAGACAAATATGTCATGTTAGGAGATGACTGGGTAGATGCTCTCTTGCATCCTCTGAGCATGTGTGATGGAGTCATGCATTCAGCCCTGCAAATCCATTCCTCTGGTTTCTCTACAGCATCTCTGACAGGGCAGATGTTTGCCTTCACTCTTGCCATGTGTCTCGAATGTGCCGATTTCATTTGCCAGAGGTATGGAGCTATAGAGCCCCTTGATAGCTCCTGACATCCGTTACAAATCCATTCCGTTTCATATTTTCATTCTATTTAGCATTTCTGAGGCATTTTCTTTCAAAACCTTTAGATTGCCTGCCTGTGTGCCTCTGGGGAACATACAGGTTTCACATCAGTATGTTCAGATGGAAATAACATTTGAGTTGAAGATTCATAGTTTGGTCTATGAGTTGCTGATTTGGTCTGTAAGATGTGGATTTTCAACAACCGAATCTTGTTTCAACTGGTAAATGCAGCTGCCGCTCTGCCAATTTGTGACCTTATTTCCTCCTGGATATCCCCATTGGCTTGTATGCTACTGCCAAGGTATGTAAATTGACCTATAGGTATTCCCCTGCCCTCTAAAGTAATTCTTCAGCTGGGAGTTGCTGGGGCTCTCATTAGATAGACTTTAGAAAACTGATTATGAATCCCATCTGTGTGTGATTAAAAACAATTTGTTGTGATTACATAGGGAAATGTTATTACTTTTGTACCCCAATAGCTGCTGCCATGATGTAGTGGGTTTTCAAGATTTCTATCTGCTCAGAGCCTGTGAATGCTCCTAGCTTTCCTGCTCTGCTACCAGCTTCATGGGAAACACATGCAACAACCCTAGCTGCAGTTCTTCCATCTCACTTAATTTAGGCTAGTGGTCTTAAGGTGATGGTAGTCAAAACTATTCCAGTTTACTTGCAAAGTTATTTGCTGTCTTTTCTAGAATTTTTTTCCCTTCAACTTAAAACTAAAAGAAAGCTAGGCAAGCAAGTTTAAAAAAGAAAAGAAAGAAAGGAAAAGATGCATTTTGTACAGTCAGGTGTGAATAGATGTAGTGTTTGGCTGAATGTCACTTCTGAGTATCCCATACAAATGTTTTGGTGTCTTTGGTCTGCAAAATAGCTTTTTACCCACCACCAGTGGAAAAAATACCTGTTTGCAGGCATGATCATACCTGTGATGGGGCAGACGCAGTAGTATGACAAAAAAAGACCAAACTTCCAGAAGCAAAATATTCACAAACTCCAAAACTTTGGAGGAAAAGCTCTTTTCTTTTTCTCAGTTGCTTTTCCTCATTACAACAAAAGTGGGTTTTGGTGAGTTTTAAATTAATATTTCATTAAAAAGTGGTTAGCGGGGGATTTACTTGGCCTGTACTGAGACCCTCTTCTGACCTTTTCCACATAGTCAGCTTGTGCACCAGAGTTTTCCTGGGCAACCTTTAGCTTTAGTAAGTGCAGTAGCTGCACGGTGTTCCTAAAATCACAGTGGTCTGTACATACTGCTGTAGTGGTATGTGGAAGGATTGCATGTGGAAAGGGATTACACATCAAAAACGCATATGTGTGCATGTTCCTTTTATTTTCAGGTGGTAATCTTGTCAAACTGCATGAAGAGATGAATAAGAGCCCCAGGTTCACTATTATTTCAGTATCACGAGTCTTATTTCATACACTCTGTTATGTTTTTTATTCTTCATTCCTTCACTGAATACTTAAAATATTTTGCTTCCTTCTTAATACAAACTTTCCCAAGCACATTCATAATTTTTTTTGCTCTTCCTGGATGTTTGCAGTTGCTAGTAAAAAAGATACTAAAAAACAACCTATCTATTCATAATATTTTATGTTCAGATGCATAAGTGTGTGTGTAGAAATATATAATACAGAATCGTATATAAAACTTACATATTCTGTGTTCTTCTGTTAACATACATGAAGTTATGCAGACTGTGCAGTGTTTTGAAAACAGTCTTCATATAACTGTTTATCCATGAGCTGCTGTTCCTGAGGTGTAAGTAAAAAAAGGCTGCAGTAACTCAGTGACATTACTTTAGATTCACACAGCTGGCATCTTGAACAGAATTTTGTAGAATCACAGAATGGTTTGGGTTAAAATGGACCATAAAGCTCATCCAGTTCCAAACCCTTGCCACATGCAGGGACACCTTCCACTAGAGCAGGTTGCTCCAAGCACTGTCCAACCTGGCCTTGAACATTGCCAAGGATGGGGAATTTGGTTCAGTAATGGAAATTTCATACACAGTCTGTGCACCTGAGAAGTTGAAATTGATCTTCACATTTGCTCTGTTTTGAAGAAATTCATGCTAGGCTTTTATTGTTACAGTGGCATTGGATCTGAGCCAAGACTCTCACAACTCTGTCATGTGTGTTCAAAGAAGTAAATCAACGTATTCACCATGCTGAGCCTGACCACTGCTGTGTTAGTGAGATGATAGAGGTTGAGATGGCAGACAGTGCTGAGGCTCCTGCCCAAGCTGCTGCTCTGCATGGGAGCCCAGTCAGTTGGTCCTGGCAGTGACTCATTAGAGCTTGAGTGTGTGTTATGTGGTTGCCAAGGTAACAAGATAATTGAAGTAATTACCTTTGCAAATTCTCATGTTGATATTCAGCATGTAAGCCTGTCTGTCATTGGGCAACCTGAGGCAGGCAAGCTGGAGTCATCTCTTCTGGAAACCAGAAATCTGTTTTCACTATGGGGAGTGCATATTCTTGGAACACTTTGGGGTGTTTCGTTTTGCTTGTTTGGACTTTTTTTTTTTTTCTCCTTTCTTTTTCACAGGGCACAATCCTTCTCTTCCAAGAAAGTCAGTTTTACCTTGGGTACCCCTCTGAAAGTTGTTGCACGTACAGCAGCTGCAGATCTGGTTCTCCCCTTACATTTAAATAAACATTCTTGTTCTGACTGGCAACCCCCTTGTCTCTGGTTTCTGTGGTACCTGCATAGGCAGGGCTCTTATTGCTGCTGCGCAAATGCTGATGCTATCAGCTAAGTCTGCTCCAAGAGAAAATGCAACCCTACCCTGTTGATAAGAGCAAATCTGCAAATGTTTTGAAAAATGTCCAAACCAGCAGTTTGGTAACCGAAATCTCTCCAGCAAGCAGCTGCAACTCATCTAAGCCGCTTATAGTGAGGCATATTTCTGCTCTCGTATGGTTGGCAAGGTTTGTTTTCCTGCATGTATGTAACCAGCAGCTCAAACCATGGCCATGGCCTCTATGGTAGGATGTACCTCAGCAGCCCTGCGAACAGCGCAGGGAAGCTTTTGTTCCATGTTTGGTACACAGTGACGGATCTGTGCTGAGTGTTGCACTGGAAGTAGGAGTATTCATTTCAATCATGACCAGAGGCAAAACTGAATGTGGACTTCCAAAAGTGTTAAAACAGTATAGACAGAATTTAATGGGCCAGACTCCAAGCTCTATAAAATTAACTATTCCCGTATATCCAGTGGAAGTTACAAGTTGATTAAAACATGTGTGAATTGTTTCCTGTAGACTGACACTTCACGGGTGGCTTTAGAATGAAGAATGATCTGGGTTTGCTTTATAAAGTGCCCTGTATCTTGTATATATGGCTTGGAAGTTGTTTTAGAAAATATCTGAGGCTGCTGATCTGCTGGACCTGCTGAGCTGACAGTTTGGCTGGGAGACAACAGATGGATTATCATACTGTTTTGATCGCTTGAAGGTTGCAGAAAACACAAACAATACGGCCTTGAAGAGAAACCAAAAGACATTTTTCCCTGCCCATTTGAATGAAACTTACCTCCAGCCTCAGACTTTGACAAGCACAGTAATTTAGCAAGATACTCCAGAATGGCTCTGAAGACACCAGAATTGTTCCTTGCTGATGGCAGCACACCTGTACCAAACACCTTGAAAAGGAACAGACCCTTTTGCCCCCTCATTATACCTACTCCAATGCTTCTTCACATCCAAAGGAGGAGCCCGCATTTCAGAGGAGTCCTACGCACATCTTATGCCTTATATTCCTATGAGTATCTGCTGATGCAGTAGAGCAACCTCCTGTGAAAAACTTATGTCACTGGTTCCCCCTGAAGAGGAAGATTATAGCATTCTTGGCAAGACATCATGGAGCCAATCTTGGTTGGTTTTTGGGTCAGCCCGAGAAAAGCTTCATAAACTGCTCCGTTGTCCCATGCCAGTAAAGATGTCAGTCACAGCTATCACCTTCTCCTTATTTCCACTCGCCTCTTACATACAATCTTTAATGGCAGTTGCTAATGTTACAAGCAGAGATAATTGCTGCACTCCTAAATAAAATGCCTATAAACTCGATTTTGATAATAGAAGAATAAGGAAAGGTGTATAGTTTCAGCAAAAGTTTGCAGTGTGTGTTTCATTATCCTTGCAGCGGGGGCTGTTTCCAGTCCTTGCTGGTGCTCTTCAATACTGAGATGAGAGACAATCTAATTTAGGTACTGTGGTCTCCAGTACTGGCTAGGGGGTTATTTCCAAGAGGAAGCAGCCAACACTGCCATGGCTATGTGAGGTTGTGAGGCTTAGGGTTAAACTCAGTCTGAAACTGAAGGTTTGGGATATTACTAGAGAAATTGATATTAATCTGGCTTTGTCCTTCTGTCACTCCACTCGTTTTTGGTCTTCATTCGTGTTCTGCTATTTGTACAGTTTGTAAGAATAAGGAAGCCTCATGAAGTGCAAGGCTGCAATGACAGCATGAGCTTGCAATGTGGCGTGATGTTGTTTCCTATGGAATTAAATCGAAGTAGTAAAATTGGTTTTGAAAAGGGAGTTACAATGATCTTCAGTACTGTATTTCCTGAAGAAGAAATACGAGGAGCGTGCAGGGGGTTTTATGATTGCTCTGTGAAATTCTAAGCAATGCATTCCTGGGATTTAGCTGGAAAACCAGAAGAGTGTGTACTTGCCATTTGTAAATCATATTACTTAAATTCCCCATTAACATATATAATTCACTATCTATCTGGATAATCTAGCATACTGGATACTTCCAGATAACCCAAACCAGACAGCGGGTTTGAACAATACTTCAATTGCTCAGGCACTTGAATTGGAAGCCTAATTTGACACCCTTTCTCTATTGCATGGTTTTTAGATCTTAAAATCTGCTTTTAAATTTTGATTGTAGAAGGCAGGAGAGGTCCACAGCATCTCATTGTGCATGTACTTAAAATTAGTAACCCAACAAGCAACTGCTCAATTAAACTGGGAAGCATCATTGATGAACTGTGCATGTATTGTGGGTGAGAAAAGAGCTCATGACAGCTGTCATTTTGAATGCTCAGTCACTGGTACCCATCCACTGAGGTACTTATAACATTCTGCATCTCTTTTTAAATTCCTTGATTTGCATGTGACCTGAATTGTGGCAAGAAATGATAAATTTGGCAGCTAAATGTACAGGGTGGCATGTTATTATCCCATAGATTCATTGAACCATGTGATTTTAATTTACTTACTTACCTCCTGATTTCTCATCTGAATATGCAGGCTGGGTAGATCTCCTTCACTTGTCTTTTTGAGGAGCACAGAACATCTTTTTAGTTTCGGGTATGTGAATAGTCCCAGTAAGTGGATGGTGCTTTCCAAGCTCAAAAGTCTGCCATGGGGGGAAGGGGGGTGAGTTCTGGAGCACTCTCACTACTCAGGGCCTCTGTCTCCATCAATTCTTAGCACTTTCTATTGCCAGGAAGTCTGAAAGTCTTGTTTTAGTCTGTCCTAATAATCTCTGGATATAATAATTTTTGGAATTATACACAAGAAGTATGAAGGTAGCTACAATCCAACTTCTATACTTCAAATGACCCAAAAAGAAAAATCTCTGTTCAAGGCATTTGAACCAGGTGGAGGTTTGGTTTGTTGTTTGTCTTTCCCTCCCCACAGGTCCTAATGGAAAAGACATTCAAGCTCTCTTCATAGGTGTTTTATTATCTAAATTAATGGAATTTTTTATTGCATAAATGTTTATATAATATAAGCCTTGCCAGTGCTGGAGGTAATGGATGCTATCACTGTTCAGTATTTTGCATTCTTGATATTTATGTTATTTATGAATATATTGGCCAAAATGCCAAACAAATGCTTAGTGCCACTGTTGCAAGCCTAAACTTGAAGTTTTGAGCTACTTAACCACATGAAAAAACACCAAGGTGACAGAACCGACCTGGACACTCAGATCTGAGATCTAGGTAGGATGCGGTTGTAAAGCTCTGACATGGAAGTCTGTGAAGTCCTTTCATGGCTAAAGGGAGCATACAAACAAGCTCAGATTTTCTACATCACATGGACAAATGCTGAACATATGTCTGGCAATAGAATGCAGTTTTTCATCGACACTTTCATGCACCAATGTGCACTTCCCCTTTGCAAGAATCCATGGTTCAGTTCTTGCAGTGCTTTTTAGACTGTGTTACCTGCAATGAAATGAAGGACCTTTAAAGATACCAATTTTTGGTATTGGTAGTGGCATGTTTTAATGATCCAAGTAATAATATTGCAAATATTTTCACTGCTGTTTGAAATACAATTTTATAAGCAATACTATCAGTGGAGTCCTTCTTATTGCATCCAGCTTGCCACTCCTGCTTGCATAATGCATAGAACGCAGAAAGCATAATATTGGTGCATGTGATTGTTGTCAAAGGTCCAGACCAGTGCATTACACTTCCCTTCCAAGGAAACGTGATCCTTTTTTCTTCAATTGTCCTTGATTGTTGCCCAGGATGGGAGTTTTGTATCTGCTGCACCCTTCCTCAAGTCAGCGGCTCCTCAGGGAAAACACAACTGAACCTCAGGCATTTTGCTTTGAGTGAACCCACAGAGTATTGCAACTCCTTATTTTTAACTTCATACTCTTAATCTTAGAAAGATGGTGGAGCTCTTTGTCTCAAAAGAGCAAATTTTCTCCTGAGACTGCCATTATTCCCTTCTGAACGTCTATGGGTTTCCCACAGCTTTCTTCCCAGTACTTTCATCTGCTTTGTTGCTTGTCCCAGCTGGAAGCAGAAGCTGCCAGAGGCTCATGAAAATGAATAACGGTCAGTGAAATATATTGTAAATCCAAACTTTCAAACCCCAATAAGGCTTAATTATGATTTCATCCAAAGTGGCTCACATAATTATTTCTCCCAGGTTTTAATGTTGTAAACCTGTCTTCTGCAGCACACATCCACATTCCCGCTGGCTGTGCCAGGAACTCACATCCAGATTTATCACTTGAGCACAAAAATGTACAATGACCCTTTAAAACTTGCCAGTTGCTTGAGAGTTGAATATCGCTGCCTCAGATTAGGAGCACTCTCTCAAGTAAGTAGGGGAAGTGCGGGGAACACTGAAGAAACTGTATCTGTTTATTTAAGACAAAACTGGCAGTTTTAAGGCTGTCTCTTCCAGGTACTGTCAAATAGCACTTGAAGTCCTTACATAATTTGGACCAGAAACTATATGCCATTAAAGAAAGTGAAGGGCATGTCACAGACAATTTCCTCTTTGCGTTATGCTGTCATCCTGCCCTGTTGCTCCAAATGTGATAGATGTCATCACTAATAATTCCTGCACTCTGCAGCAGTTAGATGGACCAGCCAAACTACACATGGTTGTGAGTTTCAGTGGGGACAAGGCTGGTATACTTAAGAGACTGATTTCAAATCTACATTTGTGATGAAATGTATGAGGTGATGCCTTTTCCTCTAGCCTAATGTAGTTGATTTTCAGTATTATTAATAAATCAACATTCTGAATTTGTAAGAACTCAAGGAAATTCATAATTGTGCCCTGATGGCTCCTTTTCCAACTTGCCTTCTGTGAAATCCATTCTCTTTCCTGGGGATGAGTGGATGGATAGATAGATATGAAAGTTAAGGAGATTTCCTCATATCTGCCCTCTGTATTTTAGAGTTTATCATCTTACACATACCAAAAAGCTTATCTACTGCTTCGTTTGTGTTTCACTCAGTTTCTGTCTACTCCTAAAATGGGGCTCACTTATGCACCAGTAGCACAGCCCTTTGATTTTCTGAGGAACTTGTGCCTAGTAAAAGAGAAGCAGAAGGTGACAGACCACAACAGAAATGTGTGCAGCCTGTGAAAATTCAAGTCCAGTTACCTTCTAGGCCTTATTTTTTCTTCATCTCAGTTCTCTGGATCATTAAGTGATGTTGACAGTTGTTCCAGAGGCATATTTTAGTGTACAAACAAACTATTCCCCTTTCTAAAGCCTATACTGTTTTGCTTTTTCTTAATTTTGTGCTGCTTATTAATACTTTGTAGATCATTCGTGAATTTATTTTTCATGCTGCTGGTGAAAGCTCCTATCCCTTCAAAAACTGCAGGGACTTATGTGGGCAAACTGTGCACATGATTACATTTAAATGTCTCTAAAATGAGGAGGAAAAATAAGAAATTAACACTTTGAAAGTCTAAGACTCTCCCCCTATATGCCACAATGCAAGCGTAAAACCCTGTATATAGATGTTCTGTGTCTATTACAGTATACTCAATATATTGCATGTTATGTCTTATGCTGTGGGGCTCATTAATGCATGATTATATATCATAGAATAATAGAATGGTTAGAAATGGAAGGGAATTTAAACATCATCTAATAAATGCATGTCGTGGTTTAAGCCACGCAACAGACGGCGCAGCTATTCCATCTCCAAGCACAGCACTACACCAGCTAATAATAAGAACAAAAATGACCGCTCTTGCTGAACCCAGCACAGTATATAATATGCATAATATTGGTGAAGGATCTCTAGGATCTCTAGATCTCTAGAACCAGCCCCAAACCTCTGTGCCTGAAGTTTTTCCTCCCCCAGGCTCTGTGATTCTCATAAACTGCCTCCTTCCCTGCATGAGGCAGCTCTCTGAAACAAAACCAGCACACCCAATCAACAGCAGCACAACTTCCTATGCTAACTCATGTATAAACAGGGACCCTATTTACACTTCCCAGCAATCTTTCTGTTAGTAGCAGGGTTACTAATTGCTGTCTTACAGCTCTTTCCTCCCTGCAGCAGTCAGACCAGCAGAGCCTGGCTGTGCTCCAGGTTCTTCGCTGTGGAGGAGGTATGTATTTCTAGCCCTTCTCTGGCAAAGCCAGCTCCACTCTTGCCCTTTCATTTATTAAGCAAACCTTTTATTTTTCCTAGCAGAGGAGCAGGTCTGTGTTTGCACAACCCTAATGGTTGGTATTTGCCTGGGGATGGGTGCTCAGGAGGAGACCTAGCTCCTCATCTCCTGGTTTCTGTTTATCACAGAGCAGAATCAAGTTTTCCTATAAAGCAAATTTAAATTTGGGGAAACGATGTGCGGTTTTCACTCGGAAACTTTTAATTACATAGTTTGTGTAGGCTTGAGAGTGGATCTGTGTTTATCTATACACAAATTTTGTTTTCCTTGGGGTGGGCAAATTGCAGGGTAAATTAAGGGACAGAAGCATTCCTTTCAGCATAAAAATGTCCCATGCCAACTCCACCAGCCCTGGAGGTAAGGAAAGCAGAAGTGCAGAAATCCTGTGTGGTTTACAGTTCTCCTTTTCCTGATTTGAGCATCTAATTTCTATATTAACTTACATTCTTTATCTAGGAAGTCTGCTTTCCTTCACCTGTGGGAGGCAAACCACTGCAGCTGAGAAAGTAATAGTCCTTCCTTATTCACCATGGACAAGAGAGGCCAGGTTTTGTTTAAAGATGCAGTTCATTAAATGGGATTTGCACTCCCCTTACATCCTTCATGTTTTGTTTCAGTTTTCTTTTTCCCTCAGGGTTTTCCATTGTCTAAACACTTTGACCATGATTGCCAAATTATAAATACTTCAGAGATAATAATCTAAGTAAAACAGTTGACTAGCTGCCTACAGTGGAGGAATATACAGCACCTCGAGTTCTTAACACTGATATTTATCATCTAGAGTATCTTAATTACTGGCATTATGACTAAGACTCGTGCTTCTCCTATGGACCTGGGAACAGAGGTAGTGATTGCCAGGAGGTGGTCTGCAGGCAGACAGAAGGCTGCTTCTTCCCTGAAGGCAGCGCTGCAGCACAGGCAGAGTTGAGAGTGTTGCCAATGATGGTGGAGTGCACACTGCACATCCCTGTTGCTTGCAGGGTTGGCTACTGAGTCTGAGGTGCTCTCCAGGCACCTTGCCATGAGGGCTGGCACCTTGCAACAGGAGGAAGGGGCAGAGAAGCTCAGCAGCTTGGCCTTTTCTTCTCTGACTCTGCCTCCAGTGCCAAAGAACTGTTTCCACATAATTTTCTAAAGGTGACTTTCATCAGAAAAAAAAAAATACATGGCAGGTTTACAAATATGTAAACACCTTGTTTTACAAACAGTAATATAAAACTCTGACCTGACTCAACAGCTTTTCTGCAAGGAAAAATATTCCCTATCTATAATGAATCTCCTGTCACTAATTCCTGTCTCCAGAAACTAATTATACTGTTCCAAGAAACGTGTTGCACAAGTGAATTCATAACAAAGTAATCATGGAGAAAGCAGGTTCCTGTAGCAAAACTGTTGTAAAGCATCGCAGACATGGTTATTTTAATCTTCCAAAGTGTCTCTATCAGTACTTCCCTTCCTCCAAGCAATTTGGACTGGAATGACAGCAGCAATAACTGGGGAATGACTCACTGGCTATATTACAGGTGAGACATCATTGAGGAGGGAAGGCCAAGAAACAAACCTTAAAAATTGACTTGTTGTTATATTGCTGTACCTCTCTCCCTGGCAGTCTTCATGACTGCACCACGAGTGTCACTGACTTGGGCCCTACCATTGTAATTGCTCCATTTTTAAGTTTCCAGTTCACCTCCAGAAAATAATTCTCAACTGACACCTTGTCATGGGTTCAGCAGCAGCAGTCATTTTTCTTTAAGCAGTAGCTGGTGAGCACTGTGTTTTGGATTT
>JASSUY010011756.1:0-15307 GCA_032466535.1 Forpus xanthops | reverse complement strand
CGAGGAGCGGGGCGCTGCGGGCGGGGCCGGGGAGGCGCGGCCCCGCCGGCCCTATATAGGGCGGCGCGTGGGGCACTCCTGGCTCCGTGGGAGCAGGACGAGGGGCGCCGCGCTGGGTCGGGCGGCAGAGAGCGCTCGGTTGGGTGCAGGAGGCGGTTCTGCGGGCAGCCACGCTCGGGGAGCACTTTCCGCGGGCGGCGGCAGGCACCTTGCAGCGGAGAGGAGAGCCGGCCTGCGTACGGCGGTGCCATTCTATTGTTCAAGCGGAGAGACTTGGGGTGCGAGGGAAGGAGCCGGCGTGCCGCCTCCGTTCTCCCGCTTCCCCGCCACCTCTCTTCCGTTTCCCTCTGAGCCGGAGGAGCCCCGCAGCCAGAGGGCCGGGCCGGACTGTTCGGCACCAGCACCGGCAGCTCAGGTGCACCGGTGGAATCAGGGGAAAGGGCGCAAACCCTTCCCGAGGCGCTGCGCCCCGGCGGGCTCTGGGAGAAGAGGAAAGTTGCTCCCATTCCTGCAGCAAGCTTAGGAGCTGCTGAACTGGCCTCACCTGGAAGGACTGAGCAGTTCCTACCTTTCCGATCAGGTGCCTTTGCCGCAGCAAAGCCACGGTATCCGGGAGACCACGGGGAGCAGAATAACGCCCCCCTCACTCCCCCCTCTCTCGCCGCACATCATCTGTTCTCCGGCCTGTTTCGCCGTGCTCCCGGGATCACAGGAGGATCTATAGCTGTGATCTGTCACTGAGGAAAAGGAGGTCGTGGATGAGCTCCCTTCCAGCAGGGCAGCGAATCACTTCTCGACTGCTTATTATTATCGTTCTCTAGGACCAGCCCTTTCCTGCTAAACTTGGCTTGGGAGCTTACAGCAGGAGGGGGCGCGGGGGGTGGAAAGCCAAGCCCCACATCATCTCGTGTGTTTGACTTTTTTTTTTTCCCCTCCCTCCTCCGTGAGACAGTTTGATGAATGCCTGCTCGAGGGGTATGATTTGCTGAGGCGCCTCTGGCAGGGCGGTGTGTGCGCGGTGTCAGTCCCGCAGCCGCCCCTCGTGGGGCTCTGAGCGGCCCGCGACGGAGGACGCGCGTGGGAGTGACTGCTGCGCTGCGCGGGCAGCGCAAGAACCACGCCGCTCGGGCGAACGGCGCTCCGCGGCCTTTAGCCGGGAGCTCAAAGGAGAGTCACGGCTTTGAAAGGCGCGAGGAAGAAGATAAGGAGCTAGCCCAACTCCGCCGCTTCGCCTACACTGGGAGCGTGTGAAGACGAGACCCGAGTGCGTCCACTCCCCGCCACCCGACGGGCTGGAGAGGGAGGGCCCGGGCCCGGCCCCCTTCCCAGCGAAGTTGCCTTCAGCAGCGGATCTGTGCCACCCACCTCAGTTTGCCGGGGTTATTTTACTTGGCTTGGCTTTGGATAGAAGGGACTTCGCTTTCTCTGCACCCTGAAAGTTGCCCGAGTGTTCCCCGTGGCAAGGAGGAGGGAGGGGCGCCCCGCGCCTCCCCGGGGCCGAGGCCGGCGGGCCCCGGCCGGGCGGCAGCGGGCTGTGATGATGTGCGGCTGGGGGAAGCTCACCCTGTCCCTGGGGCTGCTGCTGGCGATGGCGGGCGAGGTGGTGCCGCAGCCGTGCCCGGCGCAATGTTCCTGCTCGGGGAGCACCGTGGACTGTCACGGGCTGGCCCTGCGCGGGGTCCCGAGGAACATCCCCCGCAACACTGAGAGGCTGTAAGTAACCCTGCTGGGGCGGCGGCGAGCGCCCCTCGTTCCCTGGCTCGCGTCAGGGCTCCCGCTGGCTGGTGGGGCAGATGTGGTCCCTTGGAGCTTACCCGGTTTGGGGTCCCGACGCCCTGTTGGGGAGGGGGTGTGTGGCGTGTCCGTTTCCTTCCCCTGCTGTTAGCGCTCCCCATTTCACGGCGATGCGCAGAGTCGCGGGAGAGGTGGACGCTGCTCCCAGCTGCTGCCTTTCTTTCCGAGAAGCCACGGTGAGGAGCGCGGTTCCCGCCGCAGCGGGGAGCGGGAGCGGGGGGGCGGGCACAGCGGCCGCCCGGGGGGCTCCCCGAGGCGGCAGCGGCAGAACGGCTTCTCCCCCCGCCAGCGCCCATTTCCCGGCGAACTTCGCTATTGCGGATTTCTTCCCCTGAGGCAACGGGGGTTGAGCCGGGCCGCGGCGCCCCGCGGACGCAGCCAGGCCCCCGGGCGAGCGGCGGCGCTTCGCTCACTCCAGCCCTGGGGCCGCGGGGTTACCGCGTGGGGAGGCTGGCGGGGCGCCCTGCGCTCGCTGCCCCGAAGTGAAGCTGAAGCTTTGCCCGCATCTGTCTTGGCGCGAGGGCACGCTGGGGTGGCTGAGCCTGTTCCCACTTGGCACCAAGTTTTTCCTTAACTGTGAGACCTTGCCCCATCCTCTTTCTGAGATGCTTCGTGTACCCTTCGGCTGGGGGGGGTTCTACTATGCAGAGTAAGCAGGCGTGTGGTTGGTTACTTTTATCATATCGGGTTGCCTTTTAAAAGTAAAGAGTGGAAGAGGTAAGCACGTTATTATCTGTAGTAAGTCATTTGAATATTGGTGTATGAAAAAGGGTATTTATTTATTTCCCTCTCCCCTTCCCTTCCCGCCCCCCAACTACTTTGGGAATGAGCTGTAATTGTTAGAGCGGTTTCCATGTAGAACCACTCCCTACTAGCTTACCTCTGAAGTTGAGAACTCCGATTTTATTTGCAGTGATTGATACTGATCGGTGTACACAGCTTGACCCCAAAATTTTAAGAAAAAGGGGTATATACTCCAGAAGGTAAAGTATTGCTGAAGTACGAACAGAAATGCTCGGGCCTAAATAGTTTTCTGTTGATTCTGAACGCCCTTTGCATTCTGCAATCAGTATAGCTTCCCGTGCAGCAAGTGAAGAATTTGGTTTTCATAAAATCATGTCTCCCATTCCTTATTCTCCAAACAGTCTCATGCTTGTTTAGAAGCTGGTGTTTGCTATAGGAAGTTAAGCTCTGTCCCACTGTTGTAGCGATACTATGAAAGCTGAAAGTTGCTTAAGAAGGGTGAAAATTGTCTTGATTTCAGTCTGTTATTTTTTTTGTAACAGACAAATACTGTAATGCATATATGTAATAGCTTTATTGGTTTTCTAAATGCAGTTACAACCATGTTCAGACAGGTTTTTACTCTTCTATATTGTTGAAGATAAATATGAGCTTTATAATGGCAGGCAGAACTGACTTTGTAAAGGTCTCTTATTACAAAGTTTGAAACTACTACCTTCAAGATAAACCTTTGTTCAGTCACTTGGAAATGAGGAACTCACACAGTGTTAGTTATAGGAATGATTTGTTTGGTTCATTTACATCTCCTAATAGCTCAAAATGCTGTGCCCATGAAAACAAACAAAACTAATTAAAAGTATCTTTTGAATATTTAATTTTGCTGCTTATGGATTATTTTTTCTTTTTTTTTAGGGATCTTAATGGAAATAACATCACAAGAATCACCAAGACCGACTTCGCTGGTCTAAGACACCTTCGAGTTCTGTAAGTTTTCTCTTCCTATTACTGATAACTTCTAGGGCTCAAGTTACAGTTTGTTATACAACCATTGAACTGTTTATCTTTCAGTTTATCAGCTGGATAGGTTAACACCTTTTAAGCTACTGCATCTGAATTTAAAACCCTCTCTCTCTGAATCTGCCCCCTTCCCTGGGTTATACACTGATATGTATAAGTTAGCAATTGCCTGAAATACCATTTGTCTAAATTTTTATAATCTCTGATTAAGCTTATGGGAGAATTCAAGGACTGAATTTGGTATGTAGCTTTGCTAAAATTGGTTGAATTACTGTTGGGGTGACTTTAAGATTAGAAAACTTAGTTCACACTGAAAATGCATACTCTCTAAGTATAAGGAAATTCATTAAGAAGCAAAGTTCTTCCTCTGATGAATTTAAAACTGGTGATGATTATTGCTTTTTCTACTTTTTCTGGTCCAAAAGAAAACACTTTAACATTGAATTTCTGGAAGGAATTATTTCTTTTGGTGCTTTTGTCAACACTTTCATTTCAAATGTTATGAATCTTTTAAAATTCTGTGGGGTTTTGTTTTTTGTGTTTTTTTTTTTTTTGGGGTGGGGGGTGAAAAATCTAATACCATCTTTAAAATACTGCATAATTTATGTAGCTAATTTCTTAAAGCTCTTTAAATTGATCAAGTAGTCATATAAAATCATTTTTCGTTTCTCTCTGAAACGGAATATGGTGTAGCAATTTTCAATGTATTCACAAAAGTACTGTTACAGTTACAGTGTTTGTGTAGTCTTTTGCTGGTGGCTTCTCCCAACACCACATTTCAGTTTTGTTTGTGGTTTTTTTTTTTTGTCATTCTCATGTGAGACTAGTATTGCCTTGAAGCTGTTCAACTTGAGTCTTGTAACTTGCCCAGGAGCGGTGACATATATCTGTGTGTACACACAGCATGTATGCATATGTGTGACTTTTTAACTTTGGATTATTAAGTAAATGAGCAAATGTAGTACCTATTCCTTTTTCTTTTACTGAGGATTATTTTTCCCCTTTCCGGTATATGAACCCATGTAAGGTGCTTATGATGAGTCTGGAAGGTTAAAGCGTGTGTCACTCTACTAACTGTTGTGCTGTTTTAATGAATATGTGGTTGCCTTTAAATGAGTTAATGCAACAAATTGTCTTGGAGCTGTTAGAACTTACATATAAAAATTTTTGTATTTCAGTCAGCTCATGGAGAACAAGATTAGTACTATTGAGAGAGGAGCATTCCAGGATTTAAAAGAACTGGAGAGACTGTAAGTATTTGGAGTTCTAAACATAAGAAGTTTGTTGCTTTTTTTTTTTTTATCAGTTGTACATACTCAGGCCTCTTATTTATTTTTTTTTAATCATGGAATATCTATCCTAATTGAGACATAAGAAAAACAATTCTCAAGCAATATGTTTGGGACTTGGCTGGGGGGAGCTTGCATGAGCAGTCCAGATTTAAGTGTAAACTGTAATTACCTTGTGCAAAATAGCTTGCGTACTATGAAATCTCTTCCCTTGAATAAACAAGGGTTTTTTCAAATATGAATACAACTAAAAAATGCCTGCTATCTGAAGTACACTGTTAAATGTTTCTTGGAGATATTTGATGTTTATATAATGTCTTAGTGGAAGTAACTGCTATTTGTAAAGGGTTGTCTTGTTACATAGCGTGAAAGCAGTAATTTAATTCTGCTTCAGTTTTTATATGATTGGAGCTTTTACAAAGGCTTAGAAAAATAAGAACTGCTAGTTCTCAAAATTTAATTGGATTTGGACTTAAAAAAAAAAATGATTGAGTTCTGTGGGGAGCGAGAATGGAGTGGCAGTGAAAGGATCATGTCTGGTGAAGTTGAAGTGCAAACACCTGCGTGGTTGGACAGAGAAAATTAGTAATTCCCCAAAGGTTTCAGCTTTTTATAATAGTTGCATAATTTTCAGTATGTGTCTTAGTTTGCTGCACTTCCTAAAATGAAAATGTTTTTAGAAATGTGTTGTACGACTTGGGACATCTGACTTATTAAAGTCAAAATGCTGATCGTTAGATACAGTTTCAGTCTTCATCTAGGAAAGTCGAAGAATGCGTTGTATTCGTGTATGTTTGTGTAGAACTTTGAAGTAATGTCTTCATAATTAAGTACCTTAGTTGCAGTATTTTCGTTATATCACACTTTCTTTAAGCATGCATATGAGGTATTGTTTAGCTTTTCATTTGCTGTTGCTTTAACTTCTTAAAAGTAATTCTACTTTATGGAAAATCAGCACTGGCTTAAACGCTCAGTTTGTCTTCATAGCTGTGCTTTGTATCCACAGCTGCTGTGTCTTTAAAACAAAACCCTACAAACCATTATGGTTTGGTCATATAGACAAAGCCATTTGAGAGACTTAATAACCACCAGTGTAATTATGGTATTTCTGAAGTAGTTGATATATCATGTACTTGAGTTAATTACCTCATATTTTCAAATAAACTGAAGTAACTTTGACCTAAAACCTGAAAGTGTTATGTAGTGCAACCTTTTTTGAATAAATTTGAATGAAATTGGTGGCTCTTAGAAATGCATAGTTGGATTTTTTCAACATTCTATTAAAGTGCTTAATGCAATGATTTTATACAATGTGTTTTAAATGTTGTACAAAGAATAGAGATTTAGTATATCTTCTCCTGCTGAGAGGTGTATTGGAATAATATATATACATTCCTAAATCAGATTTATAGCTAAAAAATTAATCAGCAGTATAGTTCATATTGCAGAAGTACGCATACATGAAACATTAATAAATTTTAAAAGATTCTTGCCTTCATTGTGAATGTGGCTTGACACTGAGACTCCAAATGCTTGCCAAGTTTTAAAACAGTATGTAGTCAACTTTATTTCTAGATTATCTAGAACCCAGATCCTGCTATGTGTTGTAAAATAATTCTTGAAATATTGTTAATAAGTTACGTCAGAATTTCAAGGCATTTAATGTAAAACTCCTGAAGTACAGAATTGCAATACTAGAGAAAAATACTTTGATAGTTAAAAAATTTCTACGTTCGCATTTTACCATTGTTTTTTTCTTTTTTTCTCTTGATAAATTCATAAAGTCTTTGGAAAAAAATATATATTTTCCAGTTACATAAGGCACTAGTTCTGAAGAGAAATTCTGATAATTTTGACTACTTTTGTGAGTTATTTTTTGTTCACTCTTCAGCAGACAAGCTATGACATTTGAAAGTTTTTAGTCATTTAGACTGACAAAGTTAGATTGTTTTGTCTTCGGAATTATTTTGCATCTGCTCCAGTTCTTGTCAGAGTTTAAGTTGCTGGAATTCAGTCATTGTTAGGTGTGTGGGTGACTTGTAATTTGAATGTATATGCAGGATGTCTTTAAACTGCCCCAGCTGTTGGCAGAGAGCAAATATTTCATATTTGTGGGGAAAAGCTGAGAAAATTCCTCCTGTTTACAACTGCCAAGTCTATCTGATGAAGGCGCATTGTTATCTGACAGCCAATTCATCTCCTTGGGATTCTGAATTAGGAATGATTTCTTGAGAAACTTGTGGGTACTCCCTTCAAGTATTTTCTTTTATACATTAAACAGCAAGCACTTTAAAGCTTTTCAGTTTTTTAAAATGTGTAAGTGTAGATGTCACATGGCTGCTGTAAATGCAATTACCGAACAACTGTGAAATACCTGATGCAGTCCTCTTAGCATGCCAGTGGAAGGTGTAAGTGCACCTTACTGCAGCTCAAATGAACTTAATTTAGTTTACAAGATTGTTTACATGTGATGTTTCTTATGATAGATTATCTTATGCTAGTGTCTGTAGGATCAATTTTAAAACATGCTTCCGGTAGTTCAGTACTCCTTAATATGAAGAACAGACTTTCACAGTAGTTTCCCTTTGGGGGGAAAAATAATCCAGCTCTTTAGGTTAAATGGTGCTTTTGGATATTTTTTGTTTCTGAACTGGAATTTCCATTACAAAATAATTTCTTTTTAGATAAGTTACTCTAATTTCCAAGAAAGTTTGGTCAGATGAATTATCATGAATACTCATTTGTACATCTCATCATTCAAAACTCTGTGTATCCTCAGCCCATTTTAAGGCAAGTGAATACCTGAGGCACTTTGCAAAATTAATCTGAAGAAACTCTCAACCTTCTCTTCAGCAGGCAACTATAAGACATGATTTAATGAAATATATGTAGATCTCAAATCAACAGTAATGTTTTTCCTATAGCTTGGTAAAAGAACAACAAATCTCTACTACCTAGGTATGTGTAGTAGGACGTAGAGCTGTTTAGATGTAATATGCTCTATAACTGGAATTTGTATCACACCAGTGTAATTGTAGAAGTGCAATGGAAACCAAAGCCACAATAAATACTACTGTTACAAGTGGTTGTTGCTACGGCAGCCTTGCTGTAATTTTAAAGTAAAAATATACAGTGAGCAATAAATGATTGTGTAGTAGTGCTTGCTACATAAGAAATAGGAGTGAAAATAAAAGTAGCAACTTAAGCAGATAAATTTTGGGTTTGTGGAAAGTTCAGTTGCTGAAGAGAAACTAGTGAAGCTGTAGGTGATTTTGCTATAAGCCTTTAAGATGGATTCTTCTCTGGAAAGTCATATTTCAGTGTTCACTTGGCTATAATCTTGTGTGAAGGCTCAGATTTTAAAGGGTAGTAGCTCTGGTCCAAACCAATTTGGTACAGCACTGCCTGAGCTAGGAAGCCTGCCATGAATACGGCTTTCTTCACAGCCTGTATCTGGAATAGCTGAGTCACATGGTCTGTGTTGTATAAATGCTCTGTATGCTGAAATAATGTTCTTTGAACTTGAATACATACAGCCTATTTTTCAATCAGCCTTTGTGTACATCCTGAAGCAGTGTAAAAAACTCTTGGATTAATTATGATCTTGTCTGTCCTGCTTTCAGCACGTGCAAGGCTTTCTATATTGACTAGTAGCCTGCATGGTGAGCCCATGCTTCTATGAATAGGCCTTTAAAGAGTATATGGCCTTTCAGTACATGGCAGGTCCCATAAAGAAAGGATTAGGATTTGACCTGTTACATTTTATGAACCTCTCTTATATAGACAACATTCATGTATCTCTGGTGGGTTTCTGTATGTTTCATGACAAAAGGCCATAAAAGGTCAAGGTAAGGAGAATTCACCCAACATTTTAGAACTCTGGAAACCACTGCTTTGTTATGGGAGACAAAACCTTTTGAAATGATTCCTTATGCGAATGTGAAATTGAAAGTTTGTTTCTTTTTTCTGTATAAAGCTGTCATCTTGAGTATGATGTCTATAATGGTTTGGAATAATGTCTTAAGAAAACAAGAGGAACTGAAAATCTCAAGTTTCTGAAAACTAACACTTATTAGACACAGCTTTAAAAATGTTTAAAAGTTGTTATACCTGAGACCTGAACCTTCTGTGCAGCAAGTGCTCTCAGTGAAGTATCACGGTGTTTTTATAAGCTATTGTCATCTGGAGGGACATATAAAATTAGAAGACAGCTGCTGTAGACTGTTGAACCAGTTCTATTATAAGCTACTTAAGTCTAAAATTTCCTTACAGTCCTTTGTACTCCAGAAATATAATGTAGTCAGGTTTTGAGATAAGTATACTATTCACTTGTTTACACAGCAGTGCAGTTACCTTTTAATTTAGGATTTTTTTTTGTCTGAGAGGAACATTGTTTTTAATCATATTTTTTCTAGTCTAGTTGAGTTGTCAGCTGTTATGCTGAGACTATGCTAAGCATCCTAAAACTATCAAGATAGGAAGAGTTTATAGCAATCATTTGAAAAGTACCTGCATTTTTCTTCCTGTTTTTGTGAATAATCCATTGAGGTAGCAGTATGCCCCTAAAATGCTAATTTGGAGTCTGATTCTGTAGACATTTACCATATGAATAACTTGGTTTGCATGAGTAGTCCCACTGATTACTCTTGTGAGAAAGGTTACTTGTGTGGCCCGACAAGTTTCCAGGCTAAACCCCATCACTCCTGATATTTGCAGTAAAAGTATTTATTTCTGAAATATTTATTTGTTATCATAATAGTTCTAAAGAGTTATCTATACAGACCTAAAAAAAAAAACCCAACCCCCATAAACAAACAAAACCCAAACCAAAACCCAAATACCATGAAAACCATTTCTGTTGAACACTAGTGTGGAGGTAAAATGTTGCTGTCTCAGGCTCTAGGACAACCTCTGCATTAGTGTTTGACCTATATATTTACACCCCCCCACTTCCCTAAAAACTAGCTGCTTTCTGAAACCCTGAGTTCAGGAAAAGAATGCTGTAAGGGTTGAACATCAAGTTGGTACTTGAGATAGGTTTTAAATTGAAAGTAATGTTGTATTTTTGTGTTTCTTACAATGTATTGCTGAATGATGGGGAAACAAGTATTTCAAGAATTAAATGTTTTGTTACAGTTCATGCGTGGGCTTTTTTTGGTGTATGTTTGTTTGTTTTGTTTTTTTTATTTCTACAACACAATTCTAAAACCAGAGGGATTGTCTGGACTTGCTGTTTATTGGGGATCCATCTCCACAAATAATTAAAGCAAGTTATCAGAGCTTAAGATGAAGAGTATGTTTATTTAGTTTACTTCTGAGTGTTTGAGTGCTGAAAGTTACTAAGGTTTTGTTCATGCTGCTGATGAACAGTTTGAAAATTATAGATGTTCCAGCACAGGTGGAAATGTATATTTCAACTACTTAGTTTCAAGAAAAAGTTTTGTTATTTTTTTTATTTTATTTTTTGTTTGTTGGTCATAAATCTGCATGCAAAACTGCTATGCTTGCAGCTTCTGCAGCAAGAGCTCAATTATAACTTCAGTACATAAGAGTCAATCTTGTCAAAGATACTAAATGGGGTTCAATATAGTAAAGTGGATTTTAGCTGCATTTCGCACCCTGCATGGTCAGAGTTATTTGCTAGGGTTATAACCTAGTCTGATAAATATGTTAAACCGTTAAACTTGCTTTGAATTGAAAACCCACAACCCAGTCTCTGAACGTACAGTGTTTTACAGAGAATCTCACTTTACAATGACCTGCGTAGCAGTGTGGACTAAGAAATAAAATGTTCCATCTAGGATAAAACATATTTTCCAGAGATTAAAATAAATCTGTTATATGTTTTGATGTGTGGCATGAGATTGCAGTGTTATTCCAATTATTTAACTACCTCTATCTGTAACATGTAATTTCCAAACAGGAAAATAGTAACTTTAAAAAGAGGAATAGCAGGATTTTCTATGAGTCCTTAAATGTGAGCTGAATCAATGAATTAATCCCAGAATAATTAGTTTTGGTCTAAAATTTTCTTTCTGGTTTTGAATTTCTGATATTTCAGTGGCAGAAAATAAATACTGAAACCCCCAAGATTTCACTTCTATGGAGTTACATTTTCAAGGTCCAGGAGCAGGGACTTCTGGAAAAAATGCCAAATATCTATTTTTATGATGCAGTTTTAGCTGAAGCAATACTTGGCTTTGTGTAGTTTGTTTCACACGCACACACACACACACCCTTACATATGCTTGAGTGTGAAGTTTAAAGGTTGTTGTGGAATTTTAGGACCCTGGTGAAAAAATGCTATTATAGCCATGGAGTCATTATTTCTGTTCCAGGAATCATTTGTATAACAATCATAACCAGAAGAACAGCCAATAAATGAACAGAATTTCTTCTAGTTGCGCTTGGCTATATGTACTCTCAGTGAAAACAGCTCTTTTAGCTGGATGACTTTATATAGTATAAAGGTCATACTGAACTCTTAAAATGAAATCTTCTTTAGCTAGAAGTTGGTCTCCAGTTTCTTTTCTTACTGAGTCCTGGTCTTTGTTTTGGTGTGCAAGTTTGTTACTGAAGCCTGAGAATTACTATTTTTCAGTTGAGGTACATTCTAAACAGTTTTTGACTACTGCGACCAGGAAGGGTAGTTTGGACTGCCAAAAACCTGAGATACTAATGCACGTACTTGTTTTTTTGAGGCTTCTTGATGGTTTGATTTTTCTCCTCCTTAAAGCATTGATACTCAATCACCTGTCTGGCGTCTGTCTGAATGTATGAGCATTTGGAGGATTAATATCTTCATGTGTGTGTGATAGGTAGTGGAAGAATAATGAGGTAGAGAATATGGATTTTGAGCAGCCAGAAGGGGAGGAGCAGTTTTTCCTTGTTAATCACTGATACGAGAAATCCTTCTATTTGCTAATCCTACATAGTTTAAGGGCAATGCATAGCACATTCCTCTTCTTAGAACAAGAAGAGGACCACGAAGCCTGCGGTACTAATCACTTACTGGAGGAATGCGAGACCATCTTACATGAATTGTACAGGGACACCTGTATTTACAGTTTAAATAAAAATTAATAAAAAATCCTCAAGCCCAAAACAAACTACAGTAACTGTTCTGTATTAGCAGACTTCTGTCAAAGCAACTTTGGATATCTTCTCTGAAAATGTCTGTTAAATCAGAAATAGGAAAAGGCTGTCTTTGAAGACACTATTTAAAAAGATGCAGCGTTCTATGGAATTGTAAAAATCAGATTGTAGCTGCACTTTGAAGAATACTACAACATTCGTTAAAACAATGAACAATGTTCTTTTAAAAGCCTTGTACGTCTGCTATTATTTTTAGTATATTTCATTCATCTAAGTGTCTTTTCTCATGAGACTCCCTTTATAGGTCTGGAAGTCAAACTGCAGTAAGAAGTCCTGTTTGCTCTTTGCAGACCTTTTTACAAATTCCAGGGCAGGAAGGCTGTTTATTTTTCCCACATCTGTTTTGTGCTCATCCTTTGTGACACTGTTTGCTGGATGCTCCTCTTTTTTGATTCCTCTGAAATGGGTAATTTGCACTGTTGCAAAATGATGAAACCAAGTCTGATTCTGCAGAGCTGTTGCAATGTTTTTGTCTCAAATAGAGCTTGTGCTCAGAAACTAAACTGATGCTGTAGAGCACTGATGTTAAAGCTTGCAACTATAGCTACATTTTAATTTACTCTGTGAAAGTCATATTTATCTGTTGCAGAGCCAGTGCAATATTAAAAAAACAAACTCTGAAAAAGCCCCAACAAAACAGGTTTAATGTTAGATTGCCACAGGTGAAATCTGACTTGTCATTGCATTTTAATATAATTTTTTTTTTTTTTAAATATTTGAAAGAACTTTTAAGGTTCTTGTTATTTTGACTGCAGAAGCCATAGTTCTATTTGGAATTCATGGTTAAACTCCAGAATATATGAGGGAGCTGACTGCATGGCTGCTGCTTCAGTGACTCATACTCTTATATTACCTCACTTATTATGATGAGTGTTTGAAACTTCATCAGAAGAAATGCTTTATTTTTCTTCATAGTATGTAGTGCATTGTGCTGGCTTGTCTCTAATAATAGTCTGGACTGATAGTCAAATACAATGTGGATAAAGTTTCCCTTAAGTTTTCTGTAAGACACATCAACCTTTCTGATTTCAGTTTGGCACAATACCTGTACAGGTGCTACAGAAAAATACTGAAATGAAGACTTACTGTGATAATTCAGTTCCAGAAAGGCAGGTACAAGCATATCTGCACTATCTGCAGGCTCTTCTTGGCTTTCTAAAAGAAATCTGTCTGAACACTAGGTAAATTCTAATTAATGGGTCAAATTCCCCTCCCTTCTTTCTTTGCCTGTTTGGTTTGTTTGTGTGTTTTTTTTTGTTTGTTTTTTTTCCCTTGTAATTCCAGGTATTGTCAGACATCAGCCTTGCTTCATCTAATATGTGATCCTCTTTCCTTATAGAGGTTTTGTAGCTTATGTTTTCTTCTTTGTGGTACACTTTATAGAACAAAATCCAATGGATTAACCTCAAAGGATTGTGGAAGTTTGAAGGAACCTCTGTAGATGGTCCCATGCCACTGATGAATGCATGGTCGATCAGCACAGATGGCTGAGGGCTGTTTCCAGATGGGTTTTGAATGGCCCCAGTGATGAAGAGTAGACAGCCTTTCTGGGCAGCCTATTCCAGTGTTTGACAACCGTCACAGTCAAATACTTTTATGTTTAAATGTAATTTCCTGTATTTTGATTTGTGCCTGTTTCCTCTTGTCCTTTCACTGCTCACCTCTGAGAATGTGTGGCTCGGTTTTTCTTGTGAACTAGGTGCATCACTTATATGCATGATATATTTATACACGTTGAGATTCCTCTGAGCCTTCTCGGGCTGAACAGTCACAGTTCTCTCAACCTCTCCTTCCATGGCACCTGTTCTTATCTGCTTAATCATCTTCATGGCCCTTCTCTGGACTTTTATGTCCATGTCCCTCTTGTACTGGGAAGTCCAGCACTGGGCACAGCTCTGTACATGTCTTGCCAGCGCTGAGTAGAGGGGAAGGAACACCTACCTTGATGTGCTGGCAGTGTTCTTCCTAATACAGCCCAGGATGCTATTGGCCTTTGCTTCGAGCACATATTGCTGGCTCCATTTTAATCTTGTTCACCAAAATCCCAGACCTTTCTCTGATCTTTTCAGCTTGTTCATCAGCATATGCTGATGTATCGGGTGATTCCTCCTTAGTGGAGGACTCTGCATTATCTTTTTCACCTTCTTCACATCTGTGCCTTGCAAAATGTTGGAGTGGATTGTCCTGGAAGGCATGCTGAGGCATATGAAAAACAACAAAGTTCTTGGTGACAGCCAGCATGGCTTCACTAGGGGGAAATCCTGCCTGACCAATTTGGTGACCTTCTATGATGGGGCTATGGAACTGATGGACAGGGGTAGAGCAGTTGATGTCATCTACCTGGACTTGTGCAAAGCATTTAACACTGTCTCACATGGCATTCTTGTCTCTAAGCTGGAGAGACATCAATTTGATGGGTGGACCACTTGGTGCATAAAGAACTGGCTGGATGGCAGCACGCAAAGAGTTGTGCTCCATGGCTCAATGTCCACCTGGAGACCGGTAACGAGTGGTGTCCCTCAGGGATCGGTGTTGGGACTGGTCTTGTCCAACATCTTTGTCAGTGACATGGACAGTGAGATTGAGTGCGCCCTCAGCAAGTTTGCTGATGACAGCAAGCTCTGTGGTTTGGTTGATACCTTGGAAAGACCTTGACAGGCTTGTGAGGTGGGCTGATGCCAACCTCATGAAGTTTAACTATGCAAAGTCGTACACCTGGGTTGGAGCAATCCCAGGCGCAGCTACAGGTTGTGCAGAGATGAGATTCAGAGAAGCCCTGAGGGGAAGGACTTGGGGATGTTGGTTGATGAGAGGATGAACATGAGCCAGCAGTGTGCTCTTGCAGCCCAGAAAGCCAACCGCATCCTGGGCTGCATCAAAAGGAGTGTGACCAGCCGAATGAAGGAGGTGATCCTGTCCCTCTCCTCTGCTCTCGTGAGACCTCACTTGGAATATTGTGTACTGTTCTGGCGTCCTCAACATAAAAAGGACATGGAACTGTTGGAACAAGTGCGGAGGAGGGCCATGAGGACGATCAGGGGGGTGGAGCACCTCCCCTATGAGGATAGGATGAAAGAGTTGGGGTTGTTCATCCTGGAAAAGAGAAGGCTGCGTGGAGACCTCGTAGCAGCCTTCCAATATCTGAAGGGGGCCTATAGGGATGTTGGGGAGGGCCTCTTCATGAGGGACTGTAGTGATAGGACAAGGGTAACAGGTTCAAACTTAAACCGAGGAAGTTTAGATTGGATCTGAGGAAGAAATTCTTTCCTGTAAGGGTGGTGAGGCACTGGAATGGGCTGCCCAGGGAA